>OX393553.1:91447362-91683497 GCA_947650365.1 Chamaelirium japonicum | reverse complement strand
GTGGTGAAGATGGTAAGGGTCACTATGATTTTTTGGCGACGAAAACTAGACGAAACATGTTATTTTCGTCGGATTTCGTCTGATTTTTCGGCGACGAAAATTAGACGAAATTTGTTATTTCGTCCGATTTTCGTCACACAGCCCAAAGCCATTCTCGGGGAGAAATGACTGTGATTTTTTGTCGACGAAAACTAGACGAAACATGTTATTTCGTCGGATTTCGTCCGATTTTTTGCGCGTCGCCGGAGCAAAGGACGAAGGAGGGCTGCTGGAACGTGGGTTGCACCCCTCCTCTCTTCAACTCTCTCTCTCTCTCTCTCTCTCTCTCTCTCTCTCACTCTCTATTTCTCTCTCACTCTTTGTTTCTCTCTCACTCTTTCTTTCACTCTCTCTTTCTCTCTGCTCACCCACTCTTTCACTCTCTCACTCTCTCTGCTCACTCTCTCACTCTTTGACTCTCTCTGTGAGAGGAGATGGAGGTGGTGAAGATGGTAAGGGTCACTATGATTTTTTGGCGACGAAAACTAGACGAAACATGTTATTTTCGTCGGATTTCGTCTGATTTTTCGGCGACGAAAACTAGACGAAATTTGTTATTTCGTCCGATTTTCGTCACACAGCCCAAAGCCATTCTCGGGGAGAAATGACTGTGATTTTTTGGCGACGAAAACTAGACGAAACATGTTATTTCGTCGGATTTCGTCCGATTTTCGTCCGATTTTTTGCGCGTCGCCGGAGCAAAGGACGAAGGAGGGCTGCTGGAACGTGGGTTGCACCCCTCCTCTCTTCAACTCTCTCTCTCTCTCTCTCTCTCTCTCCTTCACTCTCTATTTCTCTCTCACTCTTTGTTTCTCTCTCACTCTTTCTTTCACTCTCTCTTTCTCTCTGCTCACCCACTCTTTCACTCTCTCACTCTCTCACTCTTTGACTCTCTCTGTGAGAGGAGATGGAGGTAGTGAAGATGGTAAGGGTCACTATGATTTTTTGGAGACGAAAACTAGACAAAACATGTTATTTTCGTCGGATTTCGTCTGATTTTTCGGCGACGAAAACTAGACGAAATTTGTTATTTCGTCCGATTTTCGTCACACAGCCCAAAGCCAGTCTCAGGGAGAAATGACTGTGATTTTTTGGCGACGAAAACTAGACGAAACATGTTATTTCGTCGGATTTCGTCCGATTTTCGTTCGATTTTTTGCGCGTCGCCGGAGCAAAGGACGAAGGAGGGGGGCGTCGCCGCTGCTCCCTCCGCGCGTCGCCGGAGCACAGGGAGGGGGGGTCGCCGCTGCTCCTCCCGTGCGTCACCGGAGCACGGGGAGGGGGGGTCGAGATCGAGCTCGGGGGAGATCGGGCGCCGAAGTGCAGGGGGGGTCGGGAGATCGGGCGCGGGGGGGGGGGGGGGTGTCGCCGCTGCTCCACCCGTGCGTCACCGGAGCTCGGGTTTGACGGCGACGGCAGCGCGTTAGCAGGGGTTGGGCGCCGGCTCGGTTGTGGACCGCCGGAGCTAGGGAAGGTCGGCTCGGGCTTGGGCTTGACTCTTTCTCACTCTTTGTTTCTCTCTCACTCCTTCTTTCACTCTCTTTCTCTCTGCTCACCCACTCTTTCACTCTCTCACTCTCTCTGCTCACTCTCTCACTCTTTGACTCTCTCTGTGAGAGAAGATGGAGGTGGAGAAGATGGTAAGGGTCAATATGTCTTTTTACCTGTTTAGTGTCACCGTGCGACCTGTTTCCCACGTGCTGGTGGCCATTTTCGTTCAGATTTCTTGATGGGGTCCATTCTCAACAATAGTTGAGAGTTGGTGGCCATTTCGGTAAAAACCTCTAATCAATATCACCGATAAAGCCCCTAGAATTCTTGATATTGGGTTTTGGCCCAAAGAAGTCCGCACCCGCACCCGAACCTGTTCTACCAACCTGGTTCGCTCGGGCGCCGAATCAGGCAGAACACGGATAAGGGGGGTTTTCACTGTTCGCCCGGGCGCCCGAAAATCAGGGCACATGTCTGGGTTGTTGGGCTACATGTTCAAGTTGGTTTAGGCTGGGACGAACTTGGTTTTTTGGTCTCTCATCGGTTTCACATGCCCTACTATTAAATGGGAGCATGGGTGACCTAGGGTTTGATCGAAGGACTCCGCAAGGGATCGTCTACGATGGCTATGTGGTGTTGGAGATCGTCTACGGAGAAGGAGGTTCGCGGTGAGAAGGAAAGATCCAGGGGGGGGGGGGGGGGGGGGGTCGGTCGCCTGGGCTCTTGGAGGCTCAAGACGGACGCTGACACGGTGAAGTGTGACTTCTCGGGAAATTGTTGAGAGTGCAGATTGAAGGACGGAGAGAGGAGGGAAGCTCGACCTAGGGGTTGTTGCAAGGAGAGAAGAGAGGGGAATGAAGGAAAATAGAGAGAAGAGAACAACGAGGAAGAAAGAAGGATGATGAGGATGTGGTATGTGGATCTTCATTCGGGATCCTGGCTCAGTATCCACCCAACAAAGTGGATATAGTGGACTCGGATTGCAACAAGCGGTATCAGAGCTTGGTTCTAATACCAACAAGTGGTATCAGAGCCAACTTCGGCGTGAGACATTCATACCAACACTTGGTATCAGAGCCAGTTTCATTGTGAGGATTTGAAGTGGGGGGTAGCAATGGAGGATGGCAAGGTGAGAATCAATAGATTCAATGGTGCGAATTTCAGATTTTGAAAGATGTCGATAGAGGGATTTCTATTTGCCATCTGGGTGAAAACATGGATAAGACGGAGGGGATGTTCAATATGGTTTGGGTGACTCTCTACAGCACAAATGTTGATTCGCTCTCTCAAATATCAAAGGTCATCAAGAAGAAGACCATTGCGGGCTTGAAGTCCGGGCACGCAAGTGTGGAGTAAAGGTGGAGCAAGTTCCAAAAAGGGCTCCTAGCCTGCTGAAAGTAATTGGAGATCGAGGCTTAGGTCGTAGTATCCGTGAGTCTGATCGTATTTGGATCACTAGGCTCAGATGATGAGATAGTCTTGCATTGGCATCCACTTATCAGGCCAAATACTAGGTACTGGATAGTGGAGCTATATGAAGCTTCACAGGGCATGGTTATGTAGGCATGTAGGTGTTATGGTGGCAGATGGGGAATGATGATGGTTTCATGATGCAGACCTAGGGAGCCAAAAATAGTCTGTTGAGAGTGTCTGTAACTCTGATCAAACCCTCATGGACGTTTGTCATGTTTCGGGTTTCAAGAGGCACCAATCTAAATCCTTCTTTCTGGATTAGATTTTCTTGGGTAAGGGACCACCGATTTAGGTGGAGTTCTAAAAGTAACAGATGGCACACCTTCAGTCTTGGAGGGAGTTTTTAGTAGAGACTAGTACAAAGTCACAACGATGAAGTTTCGAGAGAAGTGGGTTTGTTGAAGAACAATTCCAAAGGTAGAGTTAGTCCGTATGCAAGGAAGACGAAGAAAAAGCAGGTTCTGGTAAGATCCAAAGGCAAATTAGACTTGGTCGATTGTCAGTTTAGATGATCGAGCATTGATTGCGGTGCAGACATTTGGTGTAGGGTGAACAAGATGTGCGACAAGGAGGGCAATGGATTATCACAGGTTCTTGGTAGCGACGAAGATGATGGTGACGACAATAGCAACGCCGATGGCACAACGAATTTTTTCAGGGTGCTCGGCTTAAAAGGCCATGGTGGAGATTATTGGGTTTTGGCCCAACGAATCCAACCCTATGTATGCCACCCAGGTTTGCTCAGGTTCCGGATCTAGAAGAACAAGGGTAACGGGCGGTTTTCATTGTTCATTCGGGCACCGGCTGTAGGCGATCGGGCACCCAAAAATTTGGGCACGTGTTCACGTTGCTGGGCTGCGGACTCAAGTTGTTTTACGTTGGGATTTGCTTGGTATTTTGGTCTCCCACGGGTTTACACGTGCTCTACTATTTAAGGGGAGCATGGGTGGCCTAGGTGTTATATCGAAGGAACTTCGTGAGGGATCGTCTAGGACGGCTATGTGGTGCTCGAGATAGTCTATGGATAAGGAGGTTTGCGGTGAGAAAGAAGGATCTGGGTGGGCACCGGCGCGACGCTCCCCTGGCTCTTGTTATTTCAAGGCGGATCGTGACATGGTGTAGTATGACTTTTCAATGGAGGGTTGAGAGAGAGAATTGAAGGATGGAGAGAGAAGGGAAGCCCGGCCTAGGGCTTGTCGCAAGGAGAGAAGTGAGAGGATCGATGGATTGAAGAGAGAAAGAGAAGAGTAGAAGAAGGAAGAAAGAAAGAGGATCGATGAGGATACGGTGTGCGGATCTTCATCCTGATTCTTTAATGCATCTACTAAGGGTTCGACTTCGGGTGCTTTCATCTCTTGGTGTATCATCCATTAATTATGTACCTCTCGGGCGGGTTCTCTACATTAGGGTGTGTTATGCGAGAGGGATCAACGGAATGGTTTGGTGACCCGTTGCATATATTTCTCTTGATTATGATAATCTAATCCTTGTTTGCCGGTGATATTCTATCGTTTGTACTGCTGTGTGTTTGCATCGATTCTCTAATCTCCGTACCGCTCCGGTTTCTCAATCCATATAACAACGCTTCCGGTTATACCCGGCAGATCATCGTGGTGTGTGTGCAACACTAGAAATCCAGTCTCGATATCCACCCAATATAGTGGGTATTAGGGGATTCGAATCTCAACACTTGATCCAAATTCCTACATCTATCAATCCACAAGATGAGATGAAGCCAACGCTGATGATCAGGTTCAGCCCACAGAAAACGTTGCATTTCACAGTCATTGCGTGGGAGGCCCCCTTCCGAAATCCATGTGTTAGCCATACAAAGAAATTCATATGTTAGCCATATATCCATGTGAGATAGAGCCCCATGCTCTTTAGAAATCAATTTAACTAGTAAGATACCCGGGCAATGCCCAAATGTGCTTGATGCTCGCGATTTGACAATGACAACATCGCAACTGTTCAAAGAAGTGTGAAATCTGAAGTGAGTATGATTCACTTGGAGAGAGAGAGAGAGAGAGAGAGAGAGAGAGAGAGAGAGAGAGAGAGATTAACATCAAATGACCATTAAATGCCATTGAATGAAAATTTATCATCTTTATGGTAGGTTTTTAAATGGATTTAAAAGAGAACCGCGTTCATACATGGAAGAAGAATTCTAGCTCTTTAAAAGACGTCCACGTGTCACACCATAGGACAGAGGCTTCCATTTTAGCCTATACTAGTAAGAAACCCGGGTAATGCCCGAATGTGCTTGATGCACGCCATTTAGCAAAGTCGACATCGCAACTGTTCGAAGAAGTTAAAATCTGAAGTGAGTGTAATTCACTTGTTAGAGAGAGAGATTAACATCAAATGATCATTAAATGCCATTGAATGAAAATTTATCATCTTTATGATAGGTTTTTAAATGGATTTAAAAGAGAGCCACGTTCACACACGGAAAGAAGAATCCTAGCTCTTTAAATGACGTCCATGTGTCATAACACGGGAGAGAGGCTTCCATTTTAGTATATACTAGTAAGAAACCCGGGCAATACCCAGATGAGCTTGATGCACAGCCATTTGCCACAGATGACATCACAACTGTTCGAAGAAGTATGAAATCTAAAGTAAGTGTGATTTACTTGTTAGAGAGAGAGGGAGAGGGAGAGAGATTAACATCAAATGATATTAAATATCATTGAATGAGTGTTTTATTATCTTTATGATAGGTTTTTAATAGGATTTAAAACTGAGCAGTGTTCACACATGGAAGAATGATTATGGTTCTTTAAAAGACGTCCACGTGTCACAACACGGGAGAGAGGCTTCCGTTTTAGTATATAGTATATATATATATATATATATATATATATATATATATATATATATATATATATATATATATATATATATATATATATATATATATATATATATATATATATATATATATATATATATAGATAACAAGACCTTTCAACCGAGTTACCACAATTAGGGATGGCAATGAGTCGGGTCCGGGCTTTAAATTCTTATTATAAACGGGGCAAGTTCGGGGCGGACCTATTCAAAAATCTTAAAAATCCATTTCCAAACCTGATCCATTGCCATTCCTAACCACAATCTTGGCAACCAATTTCTAAAGAACAGTGCAAAGACAAAAACTAGTGTGGCTGGTGAGGGTTTTCTGATTGGCTCATGACACCAGCACCTTTGGTATGATACCGAAGTTTTTCTCTTGTCCGAGTGATACTTCTTCTTTCAGTTCCCTGTTCGAATCCCGGTTTGGACATTGTAATGAGAACTTTCGCTCAAGGCCAATGTTGACTTGTTTGTGCGTGCGAATCCTGACCGTTGACATCATGTTCAAGGGATTATGAAATTTAATAAAATTAGTGGTTATGATGCCTCCTCGTTTCAATCTTTGAACCTTTTTAAACCCATGCTCTAGCGCCTTGCCCTCTAACTGCTTGGTCGGCCCATAAAATAAAAAAAAATTGTTCTAGAGATCACATAAGTACAAGCTAAAGCTGAATCACAACCGTCCATTACACCCAGCCCCAAACGGTGAATCGCACAACCTCGACCGATAGAGCATGTATAGCGGGCTCACCAACCCCATCACTTAAAGCCCTGGACGACAATATTTGTTGATTCTCCTTCAAAACTACACTCCAAAAAAACCAACAACGGTGAGGTCCAAACATGGACGCGCGCCACTAAGACTCAGCAACCGGCTCAGCAATATTGTTAAGCTGATTTGGTCAACAAGTCAAATTGCCCGCACTCCCACTTTCGTCGACATGTCAGTCTCCACCTTTACCCATGGTTTTTTTTTTCGAGGAATCCCTCTAAGTGAATGAGGAGGGGTTTGGCCTAGATATCCCAACCAGTATATTAAAATAATTAAGGATATTTGCAAGAAAACTAAAAAAACAAAGAGACAGAAATCAAATAGCTAAGTTCAATACAATCACGCACACTAGTCTTCAAAGGTTTAGCTAAAGGAGTGTGCCAGAGCTCCAGCGTACTGATGGTCCTACGAATCACCGCTGTTGTAGGGGATGAAGATGGTTTGAAGACTCTTCTGTTACACTCTAACAAGATATTCCAAGTAGTGGCCATCACTATAATGTCCCAAGTCTTATTGATATCTCGTTTAATACGCTTCTTTCGCCAAATGGTCCAAAGCGATGGAATTGAAGCTGGGTGCCCTCTAATATCTAGCTTATCCTTCCAAAATTTTCAAATCGGACGCACAAAACTGCAAGAAAGAAGAAGATGACCAGTGGACTCCTCTGCTTTGCTACATAGAGAGCAAAGTATATCCAGAGTTCCTGGGTGGTGGCGTTTAAGCAGATTTGTCTTCGTAACGATTTTACCTTGCGAGGCTAGGCACATGAAGATCTTAATCCTAATGGGTGCCTTGGCCTTCCACAGGATATTCATTTCCTTGATTGGGAGTGAGCCTCCATTTAGTAGTTTGTAGAGAGAGTTGATAGTAAATTTTCCTGAGGAGTTAAGCCGCCAATAAGAGGAGTTTGCACTATCGATGATAGAGAATTGAGAAAGGATGGAAAGAAGGTCTTGACGTTTACTAGTCAGGACTCCAGTAATTCTCCTCATAAATGTGGGCCTCCAGGTTGTGATCGAACCATTGACCTCCGCTTGAGATCTAATATTAGCTCCTTTGATTCGCACGAAATCGTATAGCTTGGGAAATACTAGATTAAGAGGTTGATCACCAATCCAGTTGTCTTCCCATAATCGGATTTTTCTGTCATTTCCCAAAATAAATTTGTTCTCACATCTGTATGCTTCTTTCACCTTAACGACACCTTTCTAAAACGGTGAAAGCTTACCAGATATTCTGTATCGAAGTTGGAGCGGAGAAAATCTCATGAAATATCTGCATTTGATGATTTCTTTCCATTTATCGCCTGAAGCTGATTGAATTCGCCACCACCACTTGTCTAGTGAAGCCGTATTGTAATCTCTAAGGTTGAGTACACTGAGACCACCTTTGGATTTAGGGCAACACACTATGTTCCATTTCATCAAGTAGTAATACCCCGGCTTCCCATCCGCCCCTCTCCACAAGAATCTTCTTCTCAATTTATCAATCTTCTTGATTACCCATGAAGGTAAGTAATAGAAGCCCATGATATAAGAGGGGATCGCTGAAATTACTGAGTTGATAAGTGTTAGACGATCGCCAATAGATAAATACTTACCTTTCCAACCGGTAAATCTTTTCTCAATTTTTTGGATGATGGAGAACCAGTCATCATGTATTAATTTTTATCATTAAGAGGGATACCCAAATATTTGGCAGGAAATTGGCATGTTTTGCAATTGAGTATCATGGCAAGGTGGTCTTCGAGCTCCATGATACAACCAAATAATGAAGAGAACTTTTATTGAAATTGATCTTTAATCCCGAGCATAGTTCGAATCCATAAAGAATGATTTTAAGGGCCACCAGCTGAGTGAAGTCTGCTTCACACAACAGTAAGGTATCGTCTGCAAAGTTTAGATTATTAACTCTCCAAGAATTATCGCCAATACCTCGAAACAAGTTTTTGCATGCCGCTTGTGCGTACCTTAGCAAATAAAGAAGGTGAAAGTCTCAACCAGCTGCGCATCTCGGTCTTGACTGGTCGTGCACCTCGATCCTGGCCGGCCATACACTTAGGCTGCATGCTTCACCTCGCAGACCGGGCGGACGTGTGCCTCGTCTCGCATGCCGTGCATCTCACTCGGATCGGCCACGTGCTTTATCCTGCAGGTTGGTCGGCCGCGCGCTTCGTCCCACGGGGTCGCCGGTCGTGCGCTTCGTCCCGTAGGGTGGCCGGCCGCACACTTCATCTGCTCGAGGAAGGGCCGATTGCGCACTTCGGTTACCCAAGTAGAGGATGACCGCAACTTCATCACGGACCGGCCGCGCACTTCATGCCCCGGGGAGGCTGCAACGCACAAGAAGGAAGACAACCTACGAAAGAACTAAGACTATCAATCGCGTCACGGATCGGCCGTGTGTGAAGGAACTGAGGGGAGGGGGAGTTCCCCCCCTCTCTCTAACGGTCGGCCGCGCACGAGGGGGCTAGGAGGGGGAGGTGCCCCCCCCCCCCCTCTCTGATGGTCGATCGCACACGAAGAGGCCAGAAGGGGGAGGTGCCCCTCCTCTACTGGTTAGCCGCGCACGAAGGGGCCAAGGGAGGGAGGTGCCCCCCCCTCTCTACTGGTCGGCCGCACACGAGGGCTGCCAAGGGAGAAGGAAGTCCCCCCCCCCCCCCCCCCCCCCCCCCTCTCTACTGGTTGGTTGCACGCGAGGGCTGCCATAGTAAGAAAGCACCCCCCCCCCCCCCCTCCCTCCCTCCCCCTTTCCTCTGGTGGTCGGCCACGCTTGAAGAAGCGGTCTAGGGGCATCGAGTTTCACGCAAAGGGTTGACCCGAGGATCACGCCCCCAAATCGTGCGACGATTAAACCCAAGAATCTCGATCGCACAATGGTTACGTAAAGGCAGCCCACGCTCCCGAGATTCCCAGTTGGCTAGTAAGGCAGGAAATGACCCGGGCCGTAATTACTGGGTGCCATCCATGCAACACGTCACCCCCAAGCAGACGGTTGAGCACATTACGGGACCACGTCAACAATGTCGTCCCGTGCGGAGTGCTTCAACTGTCATCCCAGGACACTATATAAAGGGCCCTACCCTTCAGAGAAAAAGGACCAAATTCTGGGAGAGGTGCTGCCCAATTCTTTCCAGATTTTTCGGAGCTAGAGTAAAAGTGAGATTACAGAGGTCGGTATTTTGGGAGACCGGTCCTCTCAGGGTGTAACTGGATCAGGGTGAGAGATTGTAACCAGTTTACCATTTTAGTGCATTCTCGCCCTGCCCCGTTGTTTTTTTCCCCTTCGACGTTGAGAAGTGGTTTTTCCACGTAAACCTGGTCCTCTTCTTTCTTTGGTTTGTTAGATTGTGCATTCCAAGTGAACCGCCCGATCCCAGGTAAAACCGTCCACAATCCTGGCGCCGTCTATGGGATTAGTCTTCGAGACTTCCTACCAGAGCTCTCGACTGTCGACCCATGGGTGTCAACCAGTCTGAGTCTACCTGCAACCTGCCCGAGTCTACTGATCGACCGACCCATGGGTGTCAACCGACCAGTAAACTTAGAAGTCATCACTACTACCGCAAGGTTGAGGAACAATGGTCGATGGACCGTATCATACCCGTTCGACTTCGTAGCTCCAGTCCAATGCTGCTCCACTCAGAGATGCTAATGATGTTGGACATCCGGTTCAACCACCAACGAACTCGGAGCGCGCCGTCCCGCTGGTGAATCCCACACTGGAGGTCGGGGAGTCCAGCCAAGCTCCGGTAGTAACCATGGCTCCTCTAGCAGGAGGCTTATCTAAGGCTTTTCTGGCTACCATGATGATGACCCAACAAACTCTCACCGCCCAGCTCCAGACGATGCAATGTAACTACGAGGAGTTTTGCGACTTTATATGAGCCATACCGGTTAGTGGCTCATTCAACCAGGGCATACTGGCCCAAGCCGGACAAAGCCTTCCTGCGCAAGTTGCCCAATCGGGGCAAGTGCAGTCGCCACCGAATCCTCAGGTGGAGGTCAGAGCAAATCGCTCGGTGGAGGTCCAAAGCGCGAATCCCGACGAGCGAGACTTAAGTAGTCCGGAACCTGCCGAAAGAAACAAACAAGCCCAGGTAGCATCGGCACGCTCGGATGTGTCACACGAGTGTGGTGACTATTGCTAAACGAAAACTAACGACTAAATACACTAGTAACCAACAACCAGCCTTCAATTGACCAGTGGCTATGCGGAATGTAGAAAAACAGTCAAGGGAGTCGATGCAACATGACACAAAGCATTAAAAGCGGGGTGAACATGGTAGAGCACCCTACACTCCATGGAATCAGGACTTCAAGGTGCTGAACATGCCGATTGACGAGGTCTTCGAGATCATCAAGGAGGATAAGTACTTTCGCAAGGCATCGCCGATGCGCCCAACAGAGAGGAGCACATGAGACCTGTCTCGCTACTGTGATAACCACATGGAGCGCGGACATACCACTTTGCAGTGTCAAGCATTGCAGAATCACATCGAGGACCTCGTTGAAGCAGGCTACCTCGACCAGTTCATTGACCATCCCTGACGTACAGCCCATAAGCCTGTCGATGAGGTGCAGGAGGGCACGCCCTCTGCTAACAAATCACTACTTCTTGTTGCCTCTCGAGCCTAATAATGTCAAGGCTTGATGCCTTTAATGGAAAATTTCAAGTTCTCATTTTATGAATAAAGACTATGAAAAAGTTCATCGTCCAAGATCCCCTAGCAATATGAGAGGGTTGGGGGTGGCGAAGGATCGGGAAGGCCGACCCCGGACAGAATCGTCCATCCTAAATCCAGAAGCCTCCTCCGGGAGCACCTGACCCCCCACGAGTTGAGTCAGGCCAGAAGCCTCATCCGGGAGCACCTGACCCCGCACGAGTTGGGTCAGGCCAAAAGCCTCCTCCGGGAGCACTTGACCGCCCATGAGTTGGGTCAAGCCCAAAACCTCCCCCAAGAAGACCCAGCCGACTGAAGTTAAAGAGTCGGTCGAGCAAAAGACCGGCTGGTCAAAAGACTCAATGCTAAGTATGATCGGCTGATACTTGCTCCCCTCATGGATTGGGAGTAAATTATAAATGCCAACTGGTCAGTAGACTCAAGAGGGAGTATAACCGATAGGTAAAAAAGTCCAAGCGATATATAACACCCTAAAGTGGGTTCTATCGCTCAGCAATAACAAAGACCAAGGGGCAGTAAAGATCGATCAGTCAAAATACTCAACAAGGAGTGCAACCGGTCGATAAAAATGCCCAGGGTGAAACACTCCTTTTCGTGTAAAGACTAATCCACAATAAAGACTGACTGGTCGAAAGACTCGACATAGAGTACGACCAGTCAGTGAAGATGCGTGAAATGAGAAACACAAAAGCCTTCTTCGGGAGCACTTGACTCCCCATGAGTTGGGTCAGGACAAAAGCCTCCTCTGGGAGCACTTGACCCCCCACGAGTTGGGTCAAGCAAAAGTCCTCTTTCGAGAGCCACTTGCCCCTATCATGGAGTGGGGGTGAGTTCTCGAAGCCGTCTGGGTATATAACACTCTAAATTGAGTTCTACCCATTGGTAATAGTAGAGACCTATCAGGAAAGATTGACAGATCGACAAACTCAACAAGGAGTATGACTAGCTGATGAAAACACTTGGAAGGTAAAAATGCACAAACGAGACAACCGCACAGTCACCACAGTGCATAACCAGCCGAGTATGAAAGAAGAATGATCTTGATCAGTCGGAAAGCACCCAGAGATCGGTCGATCAGGAGGGGGTATTATGTGTACCTTAGCAAATAAAAAAGGTAAAAGTCTCGACCGGCTGCGCGTCTTGGTCTTGACTGGTCGCGCACCTCGATCCTGGCCAACCATACGCTTAGGCTGTGTGCTTCGCCCCGCAGACCGGGCTGACACGTGCCTCGCCCCGCAAGTCGTGCGTCTCACTCGGACCGGCCACACGCTTTATCTTGCAGGCTGGTCGGCCACGCACTTCATTCCGTGGGGTGGCCGGCCGTGCTTCGTCTCGTGGGGTGGCTGCCCACGCACTTCGTCTCGCAGGGTGGCCGGCCCCGCGTTTCGTCCCGTAGGGTGGCCGGCCGCACGCTTCGTCTGCTCGAGGAAAGGCCGGCTGCGCACTTTGGTTGCCCGAGTGGAGGATGGCCGCAACTTAGTCGCGGACCGGCCACGCGCTTCATGCCCCGGTGAGGCTGGCAATGCACAAGAAGGAAGACAACCAACGAAAGAACTAAGATCGTCAATCTCATCGTGGGTCGACCGTGCGCAAAGGAACTAAGGGGAGTGGGAGTTCCCCCCTCTCTCTGACAGTCGGCCGTGGACGAGGGGCCCAGGAGGGGGAGGTGCCCCCCCCTCTCTAACGGTCGGTGCCCCCCTCCTTTGCTGGTCAGTCGCGCACGAAGGAGCCAAGGGAGGGAGGTGCCCCCCTCTCTACTGGTCGGCCACGCACAAGGGCTACCAGGGGAAGGAAGTTCCCCCCCTCTCTACTGGTCGGCCACGCGTGAGGGTTGCCAGGGGAAGGAAGTTCCCCCCCTCCCCCTTTCTCTCTGGTGGTTGGCCACTCATTAAGAAGCGGTCTAGGGGCATCGAGTTTCACGCAAAGGGTTGACCCGAGGATCACGCCCCCAAATCACACGACGGTTAAACCCGAGAATCTCGGTCGCACAACAGTCACGTGAAGGCAGCCCATGTTCTCGAGATTTTCGGTTGGCCAGTAATGCAGGAAATGACCTGGGTCGTTATTACCGGGTGCCAGCCATGCGACACGTCACCCCCACACAGCCAGTTGAGCTTTGAAGGAGCACGTCATCAATGCCGTCCCGTGCGGAGCACTCCAACTGTCATCCTAGGACACTATATAAGGGGCCCTACCCTTTAGAGAAAAAGGACCAAATTCTAGGAGAGGTGCTGCCCAATTCTTCGCAGATTTTTCGGAGCTAGAGTGAAAGTGAGATTACAAAGGTCGGTATTTTGGAAGACCGGTCCTCTCAGGGTGTAACTGGGTCAGGGTAAGAGATTGTAACCAGTTTACCGTATTAGTGCATTCTCGTCCCGCCCCGTGGTTTTTTCTCCTTCGACGTTGAGAAGGGGTTTTTCCACGTAAACCCGGTTCTCTTCTTTCTTTGGTTTGTTAGATTGTGCATTCCAAGTGAACCGCCCGATCCCAAAAAAAACCCCCACATTGCTCTCCTAAGTATAGCATCAAAGATGTCCACAATGAGAGTGAAGAGATAAGGTGAAAGAGGGCACCCTTGCTTGACTCCTCTGCCCATCTTGAAGTGGTTGCTCTTCTCGTTGTTAAGTAAACAAGAAAGGCTGGAGAAGGAGAAGTCCCAAATCATGTTGATCCAGTTAGTAGGGAAGTTCCAGGCAATCAGCTATCTGATGAGAAAACTCCAGTCCACTTGATCAAAAGCTTTTTCAAAATCAAGTTTTAGCAGGACACCTTCTCCCCTCGTCTCCAATAGGTGGAAGATGGTTTCTTGGGCTGAGGCGACACTGTTTAGGATGTTTCTGCCTTTAATGAAAGCTGTTTAGGAGTTATGAATGAGGCTATCAATCACCCGACTTAGTCTGTTGGTTAGGATTTTTGTTACAACTTTTTAAATGCAATTCGAGAGACTGATGAGCCGGAAATCCCTTATGTGAGTCACTCCTTCTGACTTCGGAATCAGGATGATCCAAGAGAAGTTTATGCTGTGAAGGTAGGCCTTGAGCTCGAAAAAGTCTTTGACAAAGGCATTGAATTCTTGCATCACTACCAACCAATATTTATGAAAGAAGAGGATTGGAAAACCGTCAGGGCCTGGCAGCCCATCAACATTCATCTCGAAGATAGCTTTCTTAAGTTCTTCCTCTTGAAAAGGCTGGTTAATGACAGAGGCATTAGAGAGCTTGTTGAACGGGAGATTGTCCCAATATAGTTTCAATCCACAAGAAAATTCAGCATGGACGTTGTCCTTAAAGTGAGAAAAGACAGCATTGAGGATATTTGATTGGTTTGTGTGGAAGTCATCTCCGACATTAATGGAGGAAATAAGATTCTTCTGTCTCCTCCCATTTGCGATTCGATGAAAATAGGAAGTGTTGAGGTCGCCAAGTTCAGTCCATTTCTCTCGGGATCGCTGTTTCCACATCGCTTCTTCTTGCAAAAGAATGTTCTGTAGAGAATTGTTGAGATTGTTAAGAGTGCAAACCTCTGAATCGGAAAGAGGTGTTGTCTCCGCTTTGACTTCGAGGCAGTTGATTTTTTGAATAATATATGTTTTGGACTTAATGATGGAGCCAGAAGAATTTCGAGCCCACTTTTTCATCTTGTCGCGCATGAATCAAAATTTGGAAGTAATGATTGGCATTGAGTTATTGCCTCCAGGAGCTTCTGACCCCCATCTGGTGATAAGAGAGTCGAATTCCTCCTTGAATGTCCACATTTTCTCGAAACGAAAGATTGGATTAGGAGGATGGGAGTGCTTCGTGTCCAAGAGAAGTGGAACATGATCTAAGACGAGAGCAGTGAGGGCTAATTGTATAGAGTTGTTAAACTGGGAGTCCCAAATATCTTTGACCAGGAATCTGTCAAGGCGAGGGCAGTTGGTTTTGTTGGACGAAGTGAAAAATCTTTCTGACAACGGTAGGTCTACCAAATTGTTGTTCCTCACGAAACTGGAGAAGCCCTCCATTGCCTTGAAATAGCATGTGGAGCCAGTCCTCTCGTGGGAAAATCTGGTGATGTTGAAATCTCCGCCTAGAACACAGGGACCTGCCAGTAGTTGATTGTACATGCTTAGTTCCTCCCACATAGCTGGTCTTCTTTTATAGTCTGTTGGGCCATAAACTGATGTAACATTCCAGCAAAGTAACTTCATAACAAAAATAGTCAGACCCATAATTTAGCCATAGAATCATCAAAACAAGGCAGCCCAAGTGCATGGAGACTGACAAACAAGCATAGGTCTCGGTCTCAATCATTTGAACTGTATTCTTCACCTAGCTTGCTCCATCATTCTGAAGGTGGAGAGGAATTGTTTTGCCCCAGCTGCACTGCCGTCGATTGGTCGGAAGCCGCACTCCGTCGCCATCCGGATAATGATGGAGTCATGAAGCAAGTTGAGGGGAAGAAGAAGCCCCTCTTCAGGTCCCTGCTGAATAGTCTGAAGTTGGTCTCGCAGAACTTCGTGGGCTGTCGGATCTTGTTTGTTTGTTGAAAGTCCGCAAAAATTGGCGCTGGCTCCTCCTGACAAGTGGTTGGCCCGTGGCTGTGGAGGTGTCATAGCGGCTACCTTTACCCATGCTAGCAAGTCCTAAACCTCTACCTCTACTCTTTCCCCGCACGGTCTCATATTCTTTGGTGCAACTCACAGCGAATGACTTAAAATAGTCGCCCCCGTGGTTTGGGGTCCAACCACGAACACCTATCCCCACCTGTTTGATAACTCGGCCCTTATGATGGGAGCCCTCTCGGGTTCATCTGGTGGCCTGTAGTTCTCAACAATCCAAGACCGTCCTTAGTGGATGAAAATACTAGTGCGGATGGGTGGACCCCGAACAACGGTGATAGTATGGTTCAGAGAGACTATGTTTTTCTAGAAGATGGCAACATCACCCCAGCTCACGCAGACAACTGGGACATCACTGTCACTTCATGTTTTCACGGTTTGAATCCTCAGTGCTAATTGTGACGGGTTTGAAAATTGGTCCCAAAACCCAACGTGGGCTTGGAACTGATATAAGAGAAGGATAAAATATAACGGGACGGGTTCAGGATAGAGCCAACTCGTCCCAAACCCAAACCCAACCCATTGCTATCCCTAGTCTCGAACGGGTTCTATTTCTTAATCAAATTGTCCTCAATTCTGCTCTCTTCTTTGCGACCCAACCAGCTCAAGTGGAAACCAAACTTGACTGAGAATCCTTTGTGCCCAATGATCATGTTGACTACATCCAAAAAAAAAACTGAAAAGAAAAGCCAGTGATGTGTCACGTGTAGGGGTGGCAATGGAGTCCGAAAATCCAAAAAATCGATCCGAATCTGACCCGAAACTTTATGGATATAGATTTTGTACCGGAAATAAGATTTTGTTAGGGTATAGGCCGGTATATGAGATAGGGGTGTGCATGATCCAAACCAAACCAAACCGACTAAACCGGCCAAACCAAACTGAACCGATTGATTTTGATCGGTTTCGACACACTCAATGGATCGGATTGGATTGAGTTTTTTTAAAACAGACATGATTGGATCGGTTGATGGATTTGTAAATCTAAAACCGACCTAAACCGAACCGAACCGATATATGTATATACATATGGTATTTTATTATGTATATCATCTGTCCTAAAAAAAACCCTTCCTACCAACAACCTTTGCAATATTGTAGGATGACGCAAAATCAGTTAAAAATCTTATTTAGAACTAATAATTTGACAACAATTATTAATTTTTAAGTTGAAATTAGGTCCTAATAGAAATAGAAAAAAAACCCAATAAGAATATGGGCCAAAGCCCAAAACGACCATCCAATCAAATCCAAACCAACTTTAATTGAATTGGATCGGACTGGATTCCAACCTCAGTTCAGTTTGGATCGGATTAAAAATCCTCAAAACCGATCAAGATTGGATCGGTTTGGGTTTCGCCCAAATATGTTGGTTTTCGAACCGATGCACACCCCTAATAGGAACACCACTAGATCAACTTTCGGATATGGGTATAGATACCTCAATACAGAAACCCGATTGCCCCTCTAACCTGTGTATTCTATAGATAATGCGATTAAACAATAGTTAAGTGGAGACAGTTCTTGAGCCCAACAGTCATGTGGACCCCACCCAAAAGAAAAAAAAAAAAAATCAGGCATGGGGAGTGATATCAAGAGCTGGTGTTGTTTAATTATTTTTATTATAGCATTTCGCCCTCTAACAGATGAAGTATCAACTTTGGTAGACCTTTTGCCATTCGAAACTTCTGAGCAATTTCACAAGATTTGGCATAACTACTGAATCTAAACATAGGAAACCACTCAACACTTTCCTCCCTGATCGAGAGATTCTACTTAGTGAGTGATGTTTTTCAAGTGTCCTACCAAGTCAGCCTTTTTTTTTTTTTGGGAGAAATCCCTCTCAGAGAATGAGGGGGGTTTCGGCCTAGACCCCTACCAGCGCTACCAAGTCAGCCATCAACTCGAAAGAAAGTCAGAAGATTGGAAAAACCCTACACGGAGATTAGGTTTATGAGTTATGCCAAATCTTCAAACTAAGAGAGGCTCGGAGGAGCGCCCTTTTCCCTTTCCTCCTCTGGTTTAGGTTTATGAGTTATGTCAAATCTTCGAACTGAGAGTGGCGAGGTCTGTTGTGGTGGTGATGTTGTGCACCAGCTGTTGTGACGGTGTGTGTGCTTCCGCCGGCGCGTGGCGGTGTTCTTCACTGATTGTGGTCAGAATGGGTTTCTGGACCGTCATTGTTTCCTATGAGCACATGTTTGCTCCCTTATAAAAGGGAAAGCATGAGGGGCGCTGTTGTGGTCCGAGGCCCTCACATAGCGGACGGAGTGAGAGACCACCAACGAGTGAGAGAATTTACACGGAGAAGACGGTAGCTCACCACCACCGATAAGAACGAAATAGAAGATCAAAGCACAAAACTCACAGAAATCACACAAGATATGTGGCAACGACGATCTCTGGATTCACTATTGTGGGAATAACCAAGTACAAAACTATGCCTCTCCCAAATTCCGCACAATACCCACAAGGAGAAAACCCTCACCGATGCCCGCAAGCTTCCTTGGGTCGATCTCTTTCTCCCTTGATGATGAATACCCTCTCTAATGGCCTTTCTTCTCCTTGATCCCCTAGGTTCGTCCTAGGTCATGCCTTTTATAGGCATACATTCGTGTGCAACTTGTAGGAAGAATCCCAAAAAAAAAACGCAGCCCGACCCACTGCACCTGCGTGCTGCCGTCTACAGTCGTGCCCACAACCTGGTAAAGTCGTGCGCACGACTGTGGCTGGCCAACTCCTCCCATGCTCAGTGCTCGATCCGTCTTTCGCCGTTTCTTCATGTACGAAACTTGGAGCTCATATGCGGCTTGTTTGGAGCCACATCTTCAACAATCTCCACTTTGGCTTCATAACAAGACGTGCGCACCACCTTAAACACGAACCCCTTTTCTTTGCACCTGAATCTATCGCCTGATCGCCATCGCCGCCTTTGCCTCCAAAACTAGGAGCCCAATCACCAAGCTTGGTGATTGCCCAAGTCTTTCAACTTGGCCACTGAAACCATCTCTTGATCATCCTCGCTCCTAAGCGCGCTCCACCCGCACCTTTATTCTTCACCGAACACCTTGAACGTGTCGCTGCCCTCCTGGCTAATCTGTATAGGCTAGGCCTCCACCCAAGGCTCCGTTCATGATCATAGAGGCTCCGTCCCAAACCTCTACAACTCCACCTTGACTGGTGAAGGTGCATCCGAGATAATCTAGCTTGGAAAAAGAGACTAGATTACCTCTCCCCCTCGGAATATGACAGACATCCTTGAGTGTCTATACTTACCTGTCAGATATCTCAAGTCGAATATCCCTGACTCCCCTTATCGACACCTTGGAGCCATCACCAGCCGTTAGCTTGCCACCATCGAACTCCGCATTCTTGTCGAACCATGCCCTGTGCGAACAAATATGATGTGTGGCACTGCTATCAATTATCCAGTCCTAATCTGATATGACATTAGTTGTAGCCATTAGAACATTCCCCTCATCGAAATCTCCCGATGAGGCATAACCGACGGATGCATCATCCTTGACTTTGGATGACCCTGAGCAATCTAGTATTGCTCCCCCTTTCCACTTACACTCTGATTTGAAGTGACCAGACCTTTCGCACTTCCAACAAGTGCCTTGCCTCTTCTTCTTCTTCTTCACCCCCGCAACCACCGCAAGCGCCTTTGATTGGTTGTCACCTTCTACCTCGCCCGACCCCTTCAACCGAAGCTCATTTGCGAGGAGTGTACTCGTGACATCCTCAAAGATCTCAAAAGAAGAAGCGTTTTATCCATCTCTTTCATGTCTTCACTGACATTAAGGAGATATTATGTCAGTTGATTGAAGGCCGAAATATGCTCCAAAATCCTTGTACCTTCCGCCATCTAGAATGCATAGATCTTCTGCTTCAGTTACAACCGATTTGTGAGCAATCGAGTCATGTACATACCCTCCAACTTCTCTCACAACTTTGCCGCGGATTCTTTCCTGGAGATGTTTTCCAGTATACTCTTCGAGAGACACATCCAAATTACGCTCGCCGCCTTCAAATCATACTCAATCCAATCGTCGTCCAGTATCTTGTTCGGCTTGACGCCCTTCAGAGCCTTGTACAATATGCTTTGAATCAACGTATCCCTAACTTGTATTTGCCACAAGCCAAAGTTGATTTGGCCATTCAACTTTTCGATCTCGAACCACAGGTTCGATCCTTGAGTCATTATCTTCGAATTCTTTGTCATGAAACCGGTGCCTCCGAATCACGAACAAGAGCTCTGATACTAATTTGTTGTGATCCAATGCCCTCACATAGTGGAAGAAGCGAGAGACCACCGACGAGCGAGAGATTTTCCACGGAGAAGATGATAGCTCACTACCGCCAATAAGAATGAAATAGAAGAACATAGCACAAAACACATAGAAATCACACAAGATATGCGGCAACGATAATATTTGGATTCACTATTGTGGGAATAACCGAGTACAAGACTATTCCTCTCCCAAATTCTGAACAATACCAACAAAGAGAAACCCTCCCACAAGAGACCGCACCCTCTCACCCCAGAGAAACAAGAGAAAACACTCACCGATGCACGCAAGCTTTTTTGGGTTGATCTCCCTCTCCCTTGATGATGAATACCCTCTCTAATGGTATTTCTTCTTCTCCTTGATCCCCTAGGTTTGTCCTAGGTCATGCCTTTTATAGGCATACATTCGTGTGCAACTTGTAGGAAGAGTCCCACGAGAAAATGTTGCCCGACCCGCTGCACCTGTGTGCTGCCGTCTACAGTCGTGCGCATGACCTGGTAAATTCGTATGCATGACTGTGGCTGGTCGACTCCTCCTATGTCGCAGTGCTCCGTCTTTCGCCATTTCTTCACGTACGAACCTTGGAGCTTGTATGCGGCTTCTTTGGAGTCATATCTTCAATAGGTTCTAGGGCATCTATGTAAGGTGTGGTGGCTACCAAAGTTATTCTAACTCTTTGATGCTTGATGGAGCATGGCGGTAGATGATCATGGTGGAATGGTTCTTCTAAAGTAGAGGATGGACAAGACAAATTGAATGACGAGGAGAGAATGAAAAACCTGGTATAGGGTTTGTTGCATGGAGAGAAGATAGAGGAAGGAGGGATGAGCGAAAGATGAGAAGAAGGATCGAGGAAGAAAGAAGAAAGAGGAAAGAGAGGAAAGGAAGAAAGATTGAAGGTTCGTCTCCGAGTTCTCCTTCAAGTTCATCCAGGTCTTCAACTTGGTTCTTCGGCACATCTATCTCGGCTTCTACTTTGGGCACTTTCATTTCTTAATGTATCATTCGGTATATCTCTTGATCTCTTGAGTGGGTTGTTCTCTACTTTGTGGGTGTGTTTTTGGTTAGAGTAGCAAGAAGAGGGTTTCTGGGGTTTTACAAACGATGACCACTGCATAGTGTATTCTCTTGCTAGTGATAATCCAAATCCTTAAATGCCTAGTGAATTTGTGGTGTATGTATGTTTGTTACTATTGTATTAGCGTATCGAATTCTTTACGTGTTTGTGCGATCTCTATAGAGCTCAAATCCTCGAAACATTGAGCACAGTCTTGAGGGCTTAAAGTCTTCCATGGCATAGGTGATTGGTATCAGTGCGAGCCGATCCCCTAACAAATTGGTACCAAAGCCCAAGTCTTGTTGTGGGGTTGTGAGGAGGTTGGAGCAATGGTGGAAGACATGGAAAGGTTAAGAATTAAGAGATGCAATGATACGAACTTGAGATTTTGGAAGATACTAATAGAGGGATCTCTATTTGTCTCTAGGTAGATTGGTGGACAAGCTAGATTGGATTAAATGGTTCTCGACAGGAAAGCACTAGGTTTATTCGTCCATCTTTGACCTCAACGGTGGCCTTTCCTATCTCAAAGGAGAATACCACTGCGACTTGAGGCTTAGGCATGTGAGTGCAAGAGGAAAGATAGAGCAAGTTCCAGAAAGGACTCCAAGTCAACTATTTACTAGATAGCTAGGCCACGAGTGTTCACATAGAGCACGATACGTTCTGCAACTATGCGAGGTATGAGGGTGACAGGGCAACAATCGACGATGGCGATGCAGACCGCGGAGTTAGAATAATCATTTAGAGGATGTTGGGCGATATAATTCAGACGCTCTAGATGATCGTCATGTTCTGGGGTTCTAAGAGGCAATCTAAATCTTTCTTTCTGGATTAGATTCTCTCGGGCGTAGGATCACCCATTAAGGTGGAGTTCTAGAGGTTTCAGATGACATTTCTTTAGTCTTGAAGGGAGTTTGCAGTGAAACCTTAAGGTCGCTGCAAAGGTTGTTTAAGTGGAGGGATCGGTGAAGAATAAATCTATAGGTAGAGCAAGTTAGGGCATGAGGAATACAAGAAGAAGTGAATTCCCGACAAGTCTAAAATCAAAATTGGATTTAGTTGATCATCAGTCTAGATGATCGGGCACCCGGTTGGGGTGTGGGCACTTGGTGTAGTGTAACCAAAGAGGCGACAATTAAGGCATTGGATTATTACAAGCTCAGGTAGCGACGTTAGTAAAGGCGACGCTAGTGACGACAATGGCGATGACTGAGAATTTTGGGTGTTGGGCTTTTTGAAAGGCCAAAATGGAGATTATTGAGATATGGCCTATCAAAACCTAACTCGAATGATAGTTCATAGTGCAAGGTAGCCTGGGGGAGTCAACCGGGCGATTAGGCGAGTCACCGAGTAAATCTGTGTTGGTTTTGGCCGCCCATGAAGCTCGGCCGAAAGTAAACCCAGCCCATTGTGATTTGCTTAGTGCTGAAGCAAAGGCAGTGGCGGTTGGATTGGGTTGGCCAAAGGGTTTGGAGGGATCGAGCTGCACTTGCATGTGAAGTCAATCCTGTATGGGATTGGGACTCCCATACACACACGCTTGGCTTTATCTCTTGCTATAAAAGGAGGTGTGACCCTCTTGTACCTAGATCTGAACAATGGAGCACCTGATCCTCTTAGGGCTTCGGGAAAGACCCCGAACAAGGAGAGGAGAGAGGAGGACGGCTGTGAGGAGGTGCTCAAGGGAAGGCTACAGGTTCGGGCGCCTCCCAACTAAACGGATCAGCTGCTGACGATGGCGCCTAGGGCGCCACTGCGGGAGCCCAGGGTGAAGGGCAGACGGCCAGGAGCAGACTTGCAGGGACGGAGAACAGTGGCGCCCAAGGCGCCAATGCGGGCGCCTAGGGCGAAGGGCAGGCGACCAGGAGCAGACTTGCAGGGATGGTGAACAGTTGGCGCCCTGGGCTCCACCGTGGGCGCCCACCAGGGTAAAATCTAGCCTGGAGGCCAGGGGAGAGGAGGCTGCTTTACACAACTCCGTCGACCCGGTTGTTTGGCTGGTGTTCGGGTCGATGTTGACGATGATTAGGCATTGCAGGGGGGCTTGTGTTAGTCCTTGAAGGCAACCCATGAGGCTCGACCCAAAGTAAACCCAGCCCATTGAGATTTGCTTGTTGTTGAAGCAAAGGCAATGGGCGGTTGGATTGGGTTGGCCAAAGGGTTTGGAGGGGTAGAACTGCACTTTCATGTGAAGTCAATCCCCTATGGGTTTGGGACTCCTATATAGACACGCTTGGCTTTATCTCTTGCTATAAAAGGAGGTGTTCGGGTCGATGTTGGCAGCCCATGAGGCTCGGCCCAAAGTAAACCCAGTTCGTTGAGATTTGCTTGGTGCTGAAACAAAGGCAATGGGCGGTTCGATTGGGTTGGCCAAAGGGTTTGGAGGGATAGAGCTACACTCACACGTGAAGTCAATCCCTTATGGGATTGGGACTCCCATACACACACTCTTGCCTTTATCTCTTGCTATATAAGGAGGTGTGACTCTCTTGTACCTAAATCCGAACGGTGGAGCGACTCATCCTCTTAAGGCTTCGGGGAAGACCCCAAACAAGGAGAGGAGAGAGGAGGCCGGCTGCAAGCTAGGTGGTGCTCGGGGGGTGGTTGCAGGTTTGGATGCCTCCCCCCCCGAGCAGATCGACTGCTGAAGACGGCATCTAGGGTGCCAGTGTGGGCGCCCAGGGCGAAGGGCAGGCGACTAGGAGCCGACTCGCAGGGACGGCGAACGGTGGGCGCTCACCAGGGCGAAATCTAGCATGGAGGCCGGGGGAGAGGAGGCTGTTTTGCACTTCTCCACCCCGGTGGTTTGGTTAGTGTTCGAGTCGATGTTGACGATGATTAGGCCTTGCCGGGGGGCTTGTGTTAGTCCTCGAAGGCCTGTTCGGTGACACCGATGGACAGATGGATGGATCTCAGCAGAAGATGTCCGAGTTGGGCGACTTGTGTTAGTCTCCTTGAGGGCTGGTTCGCGGATGCAATAGCGCACTGTCTTGTATGGGTGTCAGATCAAGGGGGAGCATCTCGATGGAGACGAGTGTAGAAGCGTAGGCCGACGGGTGACTGCTTAGGCACTGGTTGCTGTGTTGCGATGGATGGGGTCGACGACGGGCGATGGACCGGAGTGCAAGGGCATGGCGATGATCTACCGATCGGAGCATTGACGTGCTGTACGGTCACCAGAAGGAAAATTGGTATCCGTGTTGTAGTCCGCTTGCCAACAGACGAATCACGTTAAAGAAATCATGTTTGGCTACGAGACTGTGGTCTCCCCTATCGCATGTTTATTTCCGTGAAGTTTCATCAATTGGTATCAAAGCTTCGGGTTCTGGTCCAGGAACAGGTGGTAGCTGTGCGAGGTAAAGCGAGAGCAGTCGGAGCCATGGAGCTGGAGGCCTCCCTCATAGACTGAGTGGGAATTGTTGGGTTTGGCAGCCCATGAGGCTCGGTCCAAAGTAAACCCAGCCCACCCATTGAGATTTGTGTGGTGCTGAAGCAAAGGCAATGAGCGGTTGAATTGGGTTGGCCAAAGGGTTTGGAGGGATAGAGTTGCACTTGCACATGAAGTCAATCCCGTATGGGATTGGAACTCCTATACACACACGCTTGGCTTTATATCTTGCTATAAAAGGAGGTGTGACCCTCTTGTAGCTAGATCCGAACGATGGAGCGGCTCATCCTATTAGGGCTTTGAGAAAGACCCCGAAAAGAGAGGAGAAAGGAGGCTGGCTGCGAGGAAGTGCTCGGGGGGAGGTCGTAGGTTCGCCCCCCCCGGAGCTGATTGGCTGCTGACGACGGTGCCCAGGGCGAAGGGCAGGCGGCTAGGAGTGGACTCGCAAGGACGGCAAATGGTTAGCACCCTGGGCGCCACCGTAGGTGCCCGCTAGGGCAAAATCTAGCCTGGAGGCCGAGGGAGAGGAGGCTACTTTGCACCTCTCCTTCCCGGTGGTTTGGCTAGTGTTCGGGTCGATATTGATGATGATTAGGCCTTGCAGGGGGGCTTGTGTTAGTCCTCGAAGGTCAGTTCGGTGACACCGATGGATGGATAGATGGATCGCAGCGGAAGATGTACGAGTTGGGCAACTTGTGTTAGTCTCCCCGAGGGTTGGTTTGCAGATGCAATGGTGCACTATCTTGTGCGGGTTTCAGATCGAGGGGGAGTATCTCGATGGAGACGAGTGCGGAAGCGTAGGCCGACGGGCGACTGCTTGGCCACTGGCTGCTATGTTGCGGCGGACGGGGTCATCGATGGGTGATGGACCGGAGCGCAAGGGCATGACGATGATCTACCGATCGGAGCGCCGGGCATGGTGTACGGTCACCAGAAGGAAAATTGTTATCCGTGGTGTAGTTCGCTTACCAACGGAAGAATCACGTTAAAGAAATCCTGTTTGGCTATGAGACTGTTGTCTCCCCTATCGTATGTTTATTTCTGCGAAGTTTCATCAATATGGGCCAAGTTTTGCAGTCATAACAACAAGTGAAGTTGCCCGAGTGAATCAAGACTGAGGACATGGGCAGGTCGCTTGTTTATATTGCCATAAATATTGGTTCACAGACCGCACGCTATCAAACCGATCAATTTCGTAAAATAAAATTTCATTACATTATTATAAAATTAAGTATTATTGCTACAATGATTGTTCAAAGTACGAAATATCGAATATCATTATTATAAATTAAGTATTATTGGTACAGTGATTTCACAGTAGCAAAGTATTTTTTAGCAGCCACTATAGGAGTTACAGTGATTTTACTATATATAGCAGTTACAGTGATTTCACTATAGCTGCTACAGTGAAATAACTATAGTGACTATAGTGATCCCAATCGATTTCGAAACTGGACGTTTTGTTGGGATCGGGACCGGCGGTTCTGAAGACAATGACGATTTGATAAGTTCGATAACTTATCCTAACCATTTTAGTCTTTTAGTAATCAATTGAGCCGTTGTAATTAATATGCTAAATATAGTTCTAGACTAATAAAAAGGACTGATTGCTATCCGCCTCTTGTTTATATTGACATAAATGTTGGGTCACAAACAGCTATCAGACCCATCAATTTGGTAACATAAAATTTTACTATTAGATATTTATAAGAAGCTGGTCAGTATCAATCTATGTTCTCCCGGCTGGTCTTGCCGGCCTCTCATGAGAAGTGCCAAGTGGTACTAGAAACAACCAAATCCTTGAAGATATAGAGGCTTGGTCTAAGTCTAAGGCATTGAATAATCTGGTGAGGTGACCATTGTGATTAAGATCCTTCCTTGGAGGGCAAGGACCTAACTCAAAAGTCTATTTCAACAAGCACTGCTATCTATTTGATTGAACATACAACGGGACAAAAATACCGACACAACGCCGATGTGGAGGGCATTGGACCAAGCCTAGGGCTTCAAACAAGCCGACCCGAGCCAAGCCAAGCTTTGGTCCGGTAGAGCTTGTTCGTTTATCAAACGAGCCTAAACTTCAAACTTGGGCTTGGGTTGTTTAATAATCGAGCCGAGCCGAGCATTGGTCTACTTGAGCTTGGCTTGTTTACTAAATGAACCTAAACTTCAGGATAGGCTTCGCTCAATTAGTGAAGGAAAGGTCCCTTATCGAGCTTGTTCCCGAACTCCAAAAGCATAGACTATATATATGTTAAGTCTATTCAAGCCATTTGCGAGCCTACTCATTTTTTTTTAGAAATCCCTCTTAGTTACAAAGTTCAAAAAGAAAGGACTTCAGTCTCGAAAGTTTGTTACAAGCCCATAGTGAATGAGCTAGAGACTTTATCTGGGTGATAACGGTCTCTGTCGAACTGCTCTTCGCCTGGAAGATCTGCATTTTCCTCTCTTGCCAGATGGATCAACAGACGACAAAGGCGAGAGAGTCCTAGCCTTTTCTATCGGTGTGCTTGATCCGTCTTTTCCTCCAAAGCCCCTATAAGAATGTAGAGAAGGTTGTGGCCAGAGAACATAGATTTAACTTGAGGAAGAAGTGGTTCCACATAAGTATGGAGAAGTCACATCGTAGAAGGAGGTGGCCGACTGTCTCCTCTAACCTTTCGCAGAGGATGCAAGTCGGGTCTAAAACCCTGGATGATTGCGCTTCATAAGGTTAATCATTGTCAAAATCATGTCTTTGAAAGCGAGAAGAATGAAAAATATCTTGGTCTTGGGAGGGGGGGGGGGGGGGGGGGGGGGGCATTTGGCACACCAAATAGATTTGGCAGGTGGGCAAGAGACTCCTCCGAAGTTGAGAAATCTGTAAAAGCTTTGTACTGAGAACTTGACTGAGAAGGTCCAACTCCAACCCGAGTAGTACGTCCGGTTCTCCAGTTAGTGACACCGGATTGAGCACTTCGAGGGGAGTGCGATATACATAAATTCTATGGGAAATGATTCTTTAAACCTTGGCCTCCAGATCGTACAACTACCCAGAACGGATGCCTGAGATCGAATGAAGCACGTTTGTTCGAAGCCAGTTTGTAGAGGTTGTAGAAGAGATTACGTAGAGGGAGGTCCCCTACCCAGATATCCTCCCAAAAACAAACCTTGGAGCCATTTTCCATAATCAATTTGCTCCCACACCGGAAGAACGAAGACATCCAAATCACCCCCCCTTCCAAAAGGGAGAGATAATCCCTGAAGAACGACGACGTGTTTGGAGTGGAGAGAATTTTTAGAAGTATCTACTGGAGATTACCTCTTTCCAGGCGTTGCCAAGCAATTCTGTAATTTTCACTATCATTTCACGAGCATGGCCTGATTGAATTCCCTGAGATCAATAATGTTGAGGCTGCCTTGATCTTTGGATTTACAAGCATTCCCCTAGCCGAGTAGGGAGTAAGATCCAGAAGATCGATCCATGCACTCCCCTCCAAAGGAAGGACCTCCAAAGCTTATCAATCCTCTTGATGACCTATATCCACAATGAGTAGAAGGAAAAGGAAGTAAGAGGGTATGGACGACATAACTGAGTTGACGAGATCGAGTAAGTATTCCTCCAATGGATAAGTGGCCCCCCTTCCAACCCGAGAGTCATTTCTCCGCCTTTTGGAACCCAGGATTCCTTCGAAAGTTTCCTATCCAAAATAGGAAGGCATGGATACTTGAACGGTAGGCTGCTCAGCTTATAGCCTAGGATCCTCGCAAGACAGGTGCCCGTCTCAAGATGGCTGTCAATGTAGAAGAGGGAAGATTTGGAAAAGTTGATCTTGAGACCTGAAGCCAGTTGGAAGCAGAGAAGGACCTTCAAAATAGTGACCTCAGTGGGATCTGCAATACAGAAGAGGAGAGTGTCGTCTGCAAAGTAGAGGTTGGAGATCTCCCGAGAATTGCCAACAATCCTTGAAATAAGGCCATTCCTGACAATGAGCTTGAGGATCACGTCAAATATATCGATGGACAAGATAAAGAGGAAGGGGGATAGGAGGCAGCCTTGCTTGACCCCTCTCTTTATCGAGAACGAATTTCCCTTGCAATTGTTGATGAGACATGACATCTTGGAGGATGAAAGGCAGGACCAGATCCAATCAAGCCAGCACGGTAGGAGACCCTTGAAACGTATGGTGGACATCAAAAATCTCCAATCCAGCTTACGAAGGCCTTCTCAAAGTCGTGTTTTAGGAGGGTTGCCTCAGCATGGTTCTCCTGGAGGTGGAGAAGAACCTCCTATGCCATTGTGTCACTATCAAGGATATTCCTCCCCTTGATGAATTTTGACTGAGAGGGCCCGACCAGATCCGACATCACAAAGAGCGAGTTTATTCGAGAGGACTTTCGACACTACCTTATAGATGCATTTAGACAAGCAAATTGGTCGTAGTCTCTGATAGATTTTGTGCCATCTTTCTTGGAGTTCAAAACGATCGAAGAGTGGTTAATGCTCTTAAACATGAATCAACAAATATCATGTTTCAAAACGTCCTAGTATCTTTGGAAGAAAGGAAATGGGAAGCCATCAAGGCTAGGAGCACCGGCCATCTGGGGATTGATCAAAGATTACCTTCTTAATCTCCTCCTTAGTAAACAACAACGTGATAGGAACCAGGTCCAACAACAAAAGGAATTTGATGGAACCCAGTCTGACCTCAAAGAGTATGACTGGTTCCTAGCAAATTAAATTCATTCTTGAAGAAGTTAGTAGCGCCGCAAATAGCGCCATGCTGATTGGTGCTGGGGTGCTATCAATAGTCAAAGAGGAGAGAAAGTTCTTCCGAACGTCGGCCATTCACGATGCCATGAAAGTAGGTCATATTCTAATCTTCCAGGGTTACCCATTTCTCTCTCGACCGTTGCTTCCACATTGCCTCTTCCTTTTGTAGAATGTCGACTAATTAGGCGATCCGGCAAGTGCGGAGGGCCTGATCGGACGTCTGTAGGGGGCCCGATCCTCTCTGACATCTAACTCATTAATGCATTTGAAAAGAGACTCTTTATTCTTTTTAATGATACCGAAGTGTTCAACGGACCACTTTATTAGCTCTCGTCGCATGAATCTGAGCTTCGATGAGACGTTCATGGCTGAGTTTGGGAGGCATGGAGCAGCAATTCACCAAGTTGCAACCAAGTCATCAAACCCCTCTACCAGAGTCCACTTCCTCTCGAATTGGAAGGGAGGTTTGGACCGACTATCCTTACCTGTGTTAAGAAGAACCGGGACGTGATCAAAGACGAAGGAGGTAAGGGCAGAAGTGGAGGTGACGGGGTAGAGAGTGTCCTAGTCTTCAAAGATAAGGAATCTATGAAGTCTGGCAAAAATGGTTTGCTCACGGTGATTCAATCAAGTGAATTATCGACCTCCCATCAGAAGATCCACCAAGTTATAATCACAAACGAATGAGGTGAATGCTTCCATGTCTCTGAAGCGCCCCGGGTTGCCAATCCGTTCTCCGATGAAGTGGGTAAGATTAAAATCCTCGTTCAATTCCGAACCCACGGTCCCGGGTAGGCCGTGCAGACAGCACGGAGTTCATGCCATAACTCAGAAAGTAGTCTATGGTCAGAGGGACCATAGACAGAGGCCACTATCCAGGACTGGTTATCTGTCCTGTTCTTGAGGACTACGTTAAGTGAGAAGTCACCGAACAACTTATCAGTGATAGAGAAGAGAGAGATGTGTCCCACCCAATCAGAATGCCAGCCACAGTGCCAATAGACCCCCGAAACTCCTAGGAGTCAATCCTATGGTTGCTTAGGGAGCGGAGGGGCCGGGAATCGTTTAGAAGGGTCTGTCGTCTTAGTCTCCTACAAACACATGATTTTTGCGTTGTGGGAAGTAGCAAAGAGTTTCTATCTTGGTGTTTTTTCGAGCCACCGAGGCCACATACATTCCAAGAAATAATCTTCATAAGAAATGGAAGAAAACAACACATCCAAAATAAAGGAAGGTACATGGATTTAGACATGTTTCTTCAGGTGTCTTAGATCGAGTATCTAGAAAACGATGAGATTCTCCGACATTGGAATCCACATCTACTGGAGGAAGGAAGACGCAGTCAGCTGCCAGGCTCAAAATGGTGTCGTCCTCCAAAATGTTTATCGGAAGGTAGGTTCCACTGGCTTCCCCGGCCGATAGCCGCGTCTCCCCATAAAAAGTCCACTATGGAGAGCTTTTTTTGTCCATGTTTCTTAAAAATTGCCGCACACTTCTTCTGGCCGCCTGTAGGCTCCCACCTGCTTGATTGGTTGCACGGGTTTGGAATCTACAGCCTCCTAAGCCTACTCATGAGCTTGCTCACGATCCCTAAACATGCATGTTCGTGAGCCCAATCGAGCCCTAGCTTTGGTCAACTTGAGCTTGGGCTTGGCTTGACTAGTGATCGAATCGTGCTTGTTTGCTGGCCGCTCACGAAGAGGTTGGTTTGTTGGCAGCCCTAGCCAAGAGCTGGCCGATTTTCATCCACGTGTCATTATGTTGACACTTCTGTCCCGTTGTATGTTCAAGTAGCACTTCCGGTAGCCTTCAGCTTTCCCGCGAGGCTGATACTCTCTTACTTCCATCTCGTTGGAAAGGTTGAACAGCGACTCTCGTTCTTGTTCGACGAGACCGTCGGTCCCGTAGACTTCCGGTAAGATTAAACGAACCTCGACCTTGAACCGGAGCTCATCACAATTCCAATCAGTGCTCATACTTCCCTGACAACGAATACTCTTTTAACGTCACACGCGAAAGATGCGACCTCGGCCGTTGAAGATTTCAAAGGTTTGAAGTCGACGGGTGTCCGACGTGGCAGCTACTTGAGAAAAAAATATTGGTTTACTTCTTTATTTTTGTCTTATTTGCAGCAGCCAACTCTCTCTCTCTCCTCTCTCTCTCTATAAATATACACCAAGCTCCAAGAATTAACATCACAAAGAAACAGCCTCTTCTTCTCTCTCTCTCTCTCTCTCTCTCTCTCTCTCTCTCTCTCTCTCTCTCTCTCTCATCAAAGAAACAGCCTTTTCTTCTTCTCCTTCCTCTTTCTTTTGAGCCTCATCGTCCAACTAACTTCATAGAGAGGAGGACGGAGTAGTTCTGATGGAGGGATCGACCCGCCTCCTCTTCCTTGGTCTGTTCTTCCTCTCTTCCTTCATGAGCCATCAAGTTAGGTCTGCAGTGGCTCAGAATTCGACCACACCGATCCACGTCGGTGTGGTGCTCGATCTCGGGGCTCAGACGGGGAAGGCGAGCCGAACAAGCATTTCCATGGCCATCGATGATTTCTATTCCGTGAATCCAAACTACACCACCAGGATCATTCTTCACACTAGAGATTCAGAACAAGATATCATCGGTGCAGCATCGGCCGGTACTCTCTCTCTCTCTCTCTCTCTCTCTCTCTCTCTCTCTCTCTCTCTCTCTCTCTCTCTCTCTCTCTCTCTCTCTCTCTCTCTCTCTCTCTCTCTCTCTCTCTCTCTCTCTCTCTCTCTAAGCTTCTTCGTATTTTGATAGTCAATGCATGGTGCTCATCAACTAGTCGTCGAATTCCAGCAACCCGTTGTTCTGTTGAAAGTTTGACTACGTCAAAGTTTTAATCCACGAAGCAAGTGACTATGTTTGAAAAGTCAAGAAAGAAAAAAAAGTCGTAGCTCCAAACTTAGACACCCCATGTGGAGGGGATCCCGGAGAAATCTTGTTCACATTATAAAACGGCAGTACAGATAAATGCTATTCAGTCCCAAGATTTTTCTCAAATTTTTATTGACGTGGCAGGGCACAACTGGTGGCTGAAACTTACCAACGATTTTAAAATATTTTCAGCCACTAGTTGTGCACTGCCACGTCAACCCGACCGGCGAATTCGGAAAAATCTTCGGGCTAAATATGCTTTTAATTTCAACCCAGATTTGGCTATACTGGTGTGCACCTGATCACAACCGTTCGTTGCACACAGTCCGAAAAAGTGAATCACACTCAGCCTGGTTCGATCATTTGCCACGTCACGACCCGGATGGAAATTGGATGTTTGAACATCCAAACATCCACAAAAAAATTTGGGGGACCTATAGCGATAGGTCCCTTATCCCAGATCAACAAATCAATTAGCTTAAAGGACAACCATTTACCAGAACGAACCCCATATTGCTCTTCGAATTTTCATTTCATGTGAGTCCTTTTAAACAAAACCGAATCCTAAACCCTAAGATCTATAGGTCATGGGATGAACCCAAAACCTAATTATTCTAAACCTAAACTAATCCGAACCGAAACCCTACCTCTGCAGCCCGCCTCTCATCTCCCCTGCTCGTGTTCATTGTCACTGCCATCGCCTTGGCTGCTCGCTCTCGCTGCCGCTGCCGCCCATTGCTGCCTCCACTGGTCGCGCGAACTTTCGTCAAGTTTGTCGACGTGTTTCTATGAACCCGAGCCAAATCGGTTCATACAGCACGAGAAGCTAAACCAAACGGGTCAGACCAAAATGGCAGTTAAGTTAGTTAACGCCATCCTCTCTCCATTGTTTGTTTTGCAGCCGTGGACCTCCTCAAGAACGATCAAGTGCAGGCCATCATCGGCCCCATGACCTCAGCTCAGGCCGAGTTCGTGGCCGATCTCGGGAACAAGACCCGGGTCCCCATCCTCTCCTTCTCCGCCACCAGCCCGTCCCTCTCGCCGGCTCGCACCCCCTACTTCGTCCGTACCACCGTGAACGACTCCTCCCAGGCCGGCGCCATCGCTGCCATCATCGAGTCCTTCCGATGGCGGGAGGTGATCCCCATCTACGAGGACACCGAGTACGGCGCCGGCATCGTAGCGCCCCTCGTCGACGCCCTCCAGGCGGTGGACGCCATTGTCCCCTACCGCAGCGTCATCCCTCCGTCCCCGTCCGATGACCAGATCGCCGTCGAGCTCTACAAGCTGATGACCATGCAGACCCGGGTGTTCGTCGTCCACATGATGCCGGCCCTCGGTTCCCGTCTCTTCACCAAGGCGGCCGAGATCGGCATGATGGGCGACGGGTACGTGTGGATCGCCACCGACGGCGTGACCAACAAGTTGGACCATTTGGAGCCGGAGATCATCGACGCGATGCAGGGCGTGATCGGCGTGAGCCCGTACGTGCCGAAGTCGAAGGAGGCCGATAGTTTCACAGCGAGATGGAGAGAGAGATTCCGGCTGGAGAATCCGAGCATCAAACCAGCGGACCCGACCATTTTCCAAATGTGGGCGTACGACACGGCATGGGCACTGGCGATGGCGGCCGAGAAGGCCGGCGCCACGAGCACTCCATTCCAGAAGCCCCAAAGCCGTAATAATTCGTCCGACCTGGCCGCTCTCGGCGTCTCCCGGACCGGCCCGGAGCTCCTCGATGCAGTACTGAAGACCAGGTTCCGCGGCCTCGCCGGCGACTTCCAGCTCGTGGATGGCCAACTGCAATCCTCGGCTTTCCAGATAGTGAACGTGATAGGAAAAGGTGGCCGGGTGATCGGGTTCTGGACTCCGGCGGCCGGGCTCTCCCGCCAACTGAATTTCACTAGTACTGGGCCACCGTCGGCTCGTACAGTGGATCTAAAGCCGATCATATGGCCGGGGGATTCGACGGCGGTGCCCAAAGGTTGGGAGATTCCGACGAACGGGAAGAAGCTTCAGATCGGTGTTCCGGTGAAGAACGGGTTCAATGAATTCGTGAATGTGGAATGGGATCCGATCACCAACGCGACCACCGTCACCGGGTACTGCATCGACATCTTCGACGCCGTGATGCAGACTTTGCCGTACGCTGTTCCTTACGAGTACGTTCCCTTCGGCAACCTCGATATCCAGAGCTGGACCTATGATGATCTGGTGCAACAAGTCCCCGCCAAGGTTTGCATAAACTTCGATCGATCACATTGTCTTTGTTGTATGGATGTTGTGATCACGAGAGACTGATCATTGGTTAACTCCATGGAAGAACAGAAGTTTGATGCGGTGGTGGGCGACGTGACGATCGTGGCGGACCGAGCGAACTACGTCGACTTCACGTTGCCGTTCACAGAATCAGGGTGGTCGATGATCGCCCCGATCAAGGTCGTCGGCAGCAAGAACATGTGGATCTTCTTGAAGCCGCTGACGACCGATCTCTGGCTCGGGAGCCTCGCCTTCTTCTTCTTCACCGGGTTCGTAGTGTGGGTGCTCGAGCACCGGATCAACGAGGAGTTCCGCGGGCCGCCCTCGCAGCAGCTCGGCCTCATTTTCTACTTCGCCTTCTCCACCCTCGTCTTCGCTCACAGTTAGTTCTGCATCCACCCAACCATGCATTTAATTTTGGGTTATTTTGACTTTGCCCCCAAAATTTTGGAGTACGATTTTGTTCCAACCTCCTTAAAGAGGTTGGATGTTCCCGGTGTCTCTCATTGGTCCATATCAAGGGCTTTTTAGTCATTTCATCATGATAAACAGTATGAAATGACCAAAATCCCTCGATATGGACTAATGAGTGAGACCGGGAATATCCAACCTTTTCAAAAAGGTTGGAACAAAATCGTACTCCAAATTTTGCCTTAAATTAGACTTAACCTCCATATTTTCATTAATTAGACTTTACTCCCCAAAACTAACTATTCCGTCAGCTCACCATCCAAAACTTTATTTCTTTTCCGTCACCTCACCCTTTCTCTTAGATGGTGAACTAACGGAACAGTTAGTTTTGGGGGGTAAAATCTAATTAATGAAAATATGGGGGGTAAAGTCTAATTCAAGGCAAAATTTGGGGGGCAAAGTCAAAATTACGTACCCTTTCATTTGTCGAGTTAGCATCCTAACAAATATACTAAATGCAAATTAAGTCCTTAAAATTATCTGTTTAAGTATCCACCCCTGAAAACTAGAGTTTCGACCCCTAGGATAGATTGACGGGAATATTCCAGTACATTCATGGTTTACAGGGATGCTTCTACCCTTATTTATCGTGAAGGGGAAAAGAATCACACAAAAAACCCTAATTTAGATAAATGGAGAGCAAACAAGAGAGTTTTTGGTTCTAAAATAATTAAGATTAATTTTTCGTGTGATTATCCTGGGCTAGCAATTCCATCTTCATGTAAACAAAAGGTAAAATCGTTCTAGTAATAGTTAAACCATGAATATATATACCAATGTGCTCTTGGCCCGGTGGTATGTACTTACTCTCTCCCATGTTGGAGAGACAGGTTCCTTGTCCGACTCCAGGTATGGACACCGCGGAGCTAGCGAACTTTTCCTCAAGACCATTGTGCCTTGTTTGCGTGTGTGAATTCTGATTGTTGATGTCATGTTCACGAGATTATGGAATTAATAAATAGCTGTTACTGCTGCTACCTTTCCCTTGTTTCGATATCTGGATCTCTTTGAGCTCTTGCTCTAGCGCTTTGTCCTATGATCGCTTGGTTGGTCCAGCAAAAAAAAAAGATGCATGTTAACTTAAGGGGTCAATCTGCGAAAGCAATCTAGTTTTTAAAGATCGATATGTAAATATGCAATTAGCCTTATGTTCAGGGGGCTATTTGAAAAAATCTTATCTTTAACATAATTCCTAACATATTTCATACATTTTGGATTTACAGAGGAGAAGTTGGAGAGCAACCTGTCAAGGTTCGCGGTGATCATATGGGTGTTTGTGGTATTGATCCTCACATCAAGCTACACGGCGAGCCTAACGTCGATGCTGACCGTTCAGCAGTTCCAGCCGGCGGTGGCCGACGTGAGCGAGCTACTGAAGAACAAGGACTACGTGGGGTACCAGGATGGATCGTTTGTGTTGGGCCTATTGAAGAAGATGAATTTCGATCCGGCGAAGCTCGTGAACTTGAGCACCTCCGATCAGTACGCCGAGGCCTTGTCTCGAGGGAGCCGGAACGGTGGCGTGGCCGCCATTTTCGATGAGATACCCTACCTCAAACTCTTCCTCTCCGAGCACTGCACTGAGTATACGATGGTCGGCCAGACCTACAAGACGGACGGATTCGGATTCGTAAGCCCCCTCCCCCTCTTTCTTCATACTATATATGCTCGATCAGTTTCTTGTGATTTACAATTGAAAGGCTTTACAGGTTTTTCCGAGGGGCTCCTCGCTGGTATCCGATGTTTCGAGGGCTGTCCTGAATGTGACGGAAGGGGAGAAGATGACGGCGATCGAGAGGAAATGGTTCGGTGATCCATCCACGTGCACGGCCCAGAGCGACAGCCTCAGCGCCACCAGGCTCAACTTTGAGAACTTCGGAGGGCTCTTCCTCATCACCGGGGCCGTCTCATTGCTCGCGCTCTTCGTCTTCGTCGCCAATTTCCTCTACAAGGAGCGGAAGGGACTGAAGACCGCCGCTTCCGAACGCTCGCTGGGGAGGAAGGTGTCGGCGTGGGCGAAGCATTATGACCGCAAAGACCTGACATCCCATACCTTCAAGAGGGATCAGAGGACAACAATGTTTGCCAGCAGCGGCGGCGGAGGGTTCGGTCGAAACGACCGCGCAAATGAAGGTGATGCGGTGCCGAATGCTGAAGGTTCAGAGAGTCCTTTCAGCGTATCCAACTCTGTGGATATGAGCTCTGTTCCACCTGAAGAGGGGATGTCCTCTACAGAGCTGGGTATTCCAGGCATGGAGAATCCATTGGATCACACCTCTATCGAGATAACTCAGATTAGGGGAGGGAACTAATTTCATTTAGGTGCAACATAGATGGAGCTGGCTCACTCATTTTGTTTGCTCGATCATTAATTCTTTCATGGCATGGAATTGTTGCCATTCATTTGTAGATATATGACTAATGCTAATTGTTAACAGATTTATAGACAGATCGATTTACATGTACAGACGGGTAGGACTATATGTATAGATCATTGTATATATATTTTGGGGTTGTTTTCTAAAGAGATTGTTATGTTCAATCCCAAAACCAGTCGTCTCTCACCGCTAACATGGTATCAGAGATCTAGGTTAATTTACCCGTGATGGTAGCCACTCCTCCACGGCACGGGGACCTCCCTCCCTTTGGTCATCACCCATGGTAGCAGTACTCCTCTCTAACACCGGTCTGCGACAACACCCTCACGTCTCTGCGATCTGAACACCGCACGCCCCCTCTGCGAGCTAACGGCCTGCGTCACCCTTGCACACCTCCTCTGCAATCTGACCACCAAGCCACCCGCGACAACCTACACCGCCCTCTCACCGCACCACCCTCGAGCCCCGCTTTGCGATTTGACAGTCCCACCCCTCCCTTTGATCCCCCCTCCTCTAGACTCCTCTGCCCCCTGTGGCATCCCACCGGTCTGCGACCACCGTCCCTCCCCTGCACCACCGGCCGCCTGCCCCACAATCCACTCCGCAACCCCTGTGATCCTCACCCCCAGATCAGACCCAGGATCCCACCTCCATCCCTCCCTACCTCTGCAGACCTCCTTACCAACATCCCTCCCCTACACCCGTCCCTACTTGCAGTCCTCCTGCCCACCTTCCTTCATAACAACTGCTAGAGACTCTCTTGGCCAACCAAAAGAAGCTATTCCATAGGATGGAAGGCTTGGTGACAGAGAACCGAGCCAACCGGCAGACGATTCTTCGAGATCGCCTCGAAGATGCTTGGGGGCAATCCAGGACGATGGCTAAGACCCAAGAGAGGACATCCCGGCATCACCACACGCCAGAAAGGAGTCCCCAAGAGCACCCTCTGAGTGTCCATAATGACGGAGCAATCAAAGACATTCTCCAGGGCTTAGCGGGACGAGTCGCTGCTCCCCAGGCTCCCGAACTTGAGCGTAGCGAATCGCGTCCCAACGTTTGGGACCGATTCAGTCCCAAGACCACAACTGCGGAACGACGGTTCGTACTGGCCCCGGAAGGCCAGGCCGGCGCAGCACCATCTGGAGAATCCTCATCTTCCAACGATGGCCATCGGCATCCTCTACGCTAGGTGAATGATGGGGTCGGCCCGTCGCCTAGCGATCCCAGCCCACGATCCTCGTAGCCCGGCGCCAACACCGCTTTTGAAAGAGCATGCGCACCTGTGGCAAGAAGATCTGGTCAACCTGGTAGTCCAATGCCTTGGACATCGGGTCGACACGATGGCACAAAACGTCATAAAAGGAGCGGTGGAGAGCCCCCTCACCACGAGGTTACAGGTTACCCACTTCCCCCACGATTGGCGAGCCCCTCGATTTGAAAGATTCGATGAGTCTGGTGATCCGTGTACTCACCTGCTGGAGTACAAAAACCAGATGAACCCATACAACTCAATGACTAGTTGTGCAAGATGTTCCAATGGAGCCTCAAAGAGCCCGTGTTGGAATGGTACTCTCGGCTACCAGTCGGTAGCGTCGATAACAACACCGACCTGGCCCGTCAGTTCTTGGACCAGTATGGGTGCAACCGAAGGCAACCCAAGGGAATTGATTCCCTGTTCAGCCTCCGGATGATGCCGCATGAGTCCTTGAAAGACTTCACAGTCCATTTTAAAACGGAGGTCTTGGCCGTCGACGACTTGACCGATCAAAGTGCCACAGTGGCCTTGGTGTTCCGGAGTAGACTGAGACCTGGCCACGCCTTCCGGAGCTCCCTGGTCACGAAGCCCACCCTGAGCACGAGAGAGCTTTACAATCGGGCAGAACGTTACATCTGCACGGAGGAAGACGCCCAAGCAGCGAAGCCTACCGCTCTTAAGCAGCACGAGATCAAGGCGGCGACTGACCGCGATGAGTCAACGAGCCAAGGCGCCAAGCGCAAATTTCTAAAACGTCCGGGATCATGGACGAGAGGACCAGAAAATTCACTGTCCTCACTCACCATCCAGATGAGGTTCTGCGGCAAATTCTAAATGAGAGGTACGTCCGCTGGCTGGCATCAGTACCCTAAGGAATAACTGGGGGGCGGGAACCGAAAAAGCGGTGCGAGTACCACCAAGGTCGGGGCCACGACACGCGCCGTTGTTGAGCCCTGATGCATGAGTTGGGGGACCTCATCGAGAAAGGACACCGCAAGGAGTTCATAGGGCAGCCCGACCCTGCCGGGCGAGCTGCGGTAGAGCGCCTGCCTCATCCCCCTCCCCGCACCGACAGAGCCACGCCAGGGACTCCCCGACCACCCGAGCGGCTAGACCCACAAGCAACACCTCAATTGAACATGATTCACGGATGCAGGCCAAGGCCGGCCCCTTCTGTGAATTCCATACAGAAGAGAGCGAAGGAGGTCCTCCGAATCCAGACACTGAACAGCATCGTCCATGTGCCCCAGGAGGATGGACTGATGGACGACCTGGAGGGCCTCACCTTTAACAAGCATGATCTCCAGGGGGTGAGTCTCCCTCACAATGACCCCTTGGTGGTTCAGCTGATGATCGGATGATGGAATGTCCACCAATGCCTGGTGGACATGGAAAGCTCCGTTGAGGTAATTTATCTCCGGGCTTTCCACCAGCTGGGCTTCACCCGCGAGCAGTTGGAGCCTTCGAATATGGTACTCTACGGCTTTGCGGGAGAAACAACGAAGGTTGTAGGGGAGATCACCCTAATAGTGGTCGCTGGACTTGCGACCCGACAGGTCCGATTCATGGTGGAGGCCGAATCGCCTTACAATGTAGTCATGGGGCAACTGTGGTTGCACGAGATGGATGTCGTCACCTCAACCAAACACCATGAGTGAATGAAGTTCTATGCTGGAGGGAAAATGCCCCGCATCAAGGGAGACCAGTACACGGTGACACGTGTGTAGATCGAGGCCGTGTATGCTGGTGGATCCTCCGCAGAGCCATGATACCGAAAGGGGTAGCAACCACAGGATGACCTCGCCCTTGTGCAAGAGCGCATGGATGAATGGGTGGGGTCACCAACGATTGAGCTGCTTCGCAAAGTTGACCTCGGAACAGGGAACCCCTCACAACGAACCTATGTGGGGAGCGCCCTGTCCCCTGACGAAGAAGCATCTTTGCTATAATTCCTCCAGATGAACCACGATGTGTTCGCCTGGAGCCACTCAGACATGACGGGGGTCATCCAAGAGGCTGCCTGCCATCGATTAAATGTCCAGGCAGGAGCCACCCCTGTCAAGCAGAAGAAGCGGCACATCTCTGACCACAAGAGAGAAGCCGTGAACGAGGAGGTCGACAAGTTGCTCTAGTAAGGTTTTATATGGGAGATCGAATACCCGGATTGGCTCGCCAACATCATCGTAGTGCCGAAGAAGAATGGGAAGGTATGGGTCTGCGTCGACTTCACGAACCTGAACCAGACCTGCCCCAAAGATTCTTTTTCGCTACCCCGAATCGACGAGCTAGTCGATTCCATGGCGGGGGTGCAGATGCTGTCATTCATGGATGAGTACTCGAGGAACAATCAAGTGCTGATGCACCCAGACGACCAGGAGAAGACGACGTTCATCATGGAGCGAGGGACCTTCTGTTACAAAGTAATGCCTTTCAGATTAAAGAACGTCGGGGCAACGTACCAGCGCTTGGTGACCAAAATGTTCGCGGCTCAGATCAATCGAACAGTCGAGGTAACATCGATGACATGGTGGTGAAGAGTCAGACCAGGCCAGGTCACCTCGGAAACCTTGCAGAGGTCTTTGCAATCCTTCAGAGCTTCAACCTGAAGCTCAACCTGGTAAAATATGTGTTTGGAGTCTTCTCGGGGAAGTTCCTGGGATTCTTGGTGATGCACTAAGGGATGGAAGCAAACCCAGACCAAATCAAAGCTCTGCTCACCATGCCTCCCCCGTGGACGATAACAGAGATTCAGTCGTTCAACGAGCAGGTCGTGGCATTGCGACGCTTCATTTCCATACTCTCCGACGTCTGTAAACCACTATTCGATGCCCTGCGCAAAGGGTTGAGCTACAGCTAGGATGACAAGAAGGAAGCGGCATTCCACATGATAAAATCAATCCTGAGCAAGCCCCCAGTCTTGTCGCAACTAAGGCCAGGGGAGGAGCTCGGATTATACCTGGCAGCAACAACAGTGGCTATCAGCGCATTGATAGTTGAGTTGATGCCCAAGTCGAGAAGCCCGTCTACTTCATCAGCCGTACGATGAATGATACGGAAACCCGATATACGAGGATAGAAAAAGTGACCAGCACCATGGTCCATTCTACAAGGAAGCTTCATCCATATTTCGTCTCTCACCCATTCCGGGTGATAACGGAGTACCCGTTAAAGCAAGCTCTGAAGGAAGCCGGCCGAGCTGGCAGGCTAGGGAAATGGACAACCGAGCTACTCCAGTATTGCATCCGATACGAGCCTCGGGTGGCTATCAAGGGCTAAGTTTTAGTTGACTTCCTGAGCGACTTCCCCATGGCGGAGGATGCTTAGGAGATGACATATAAAGAAGACCCCTAGCGAGCAGAAGAAGCCAGTCTAGGTCCCAGCGAATGGGCCTCGTCTAGTGAATGGAGAATCTTCATTGACGGTTCTGCAAACAGCCTAGGGGATCGGAGTCATTATACTCTCCCCATAGAACGTTGCGATTCATAAGTCAACCCACCTGGACTTCCCGACTACTAACAATGAGGCTGAGTATGAAGCCCCTTGATTGTCGGAATCGGAGCAGCTGAAGACTTGAGAGTTAGCAAGCTGACGTTGTTCAGTGACTTCTAGGTCGTGGTGAACTAGATCAACGGTGTCTACGTCACCTACAAACCCCGTATGGCAGCCTACCTAACTCTAGCAAAGAAGAAGCTCAGCGGATTTACGAGGGTAACCATCACCAACCTCCCCCAGTCAGAAAACAAAGTGGCCGACGCCTTGGCGAGTGCCGCGTCAACCCTCGGCGGGATGGAGCCATATCACCTCACTATAGAGGTCAAACATAGCCCATCCACCGAGATCGACGTGATGATGATCGACGCTGCACTAGTCGGGCTACCAGTACCGAGGCTTGACCAAATGTTCCCCTATGATTGAACCAGACCGATCCGAGCCTACCTTGCCATAGGGCAACTCCCGATGGACCATCTCAAAGCGCAGAAGGTGAAGAGAAGATCACAAAAGTTCCAACTCACAACAGGGGTGATCTACCGAAGATCAAGCAAGGGGGCCCTCTTAAGGTGAGTAGGACCGGAAGTGGCCCTCGATATTCTGTTAATAATACACGAAGGAGAATGCGGCAACCACTCCGAAGGGAAACTACTAGTGCACAAAGTCAATCGAACAGGATACTATTGGCCGACTCTTGAGGTTGACGCTATCAGCTGCAGTCAAAGATGCCAGCAATGCCAAAAGCACGGGCTACTCATCCACTAGCCCACCGGAGAACTTCTGAGCCACTATGTTCCTTGGCCCTTCCAGCAATGGGGCCTGGACATAGTAGAGCCTCTACCAACAACTCCTAGCAAAAAGAAGTTCCTGCTGCTAGCAACGGACTACTTCACTAAATGGGTGGAGGCTGTTCCCTTGGTGACGATCAAAGATGTCGACGTAGAGCGCTTCCTGTGGAACAATATCATTACCAGGTTTGGGATATTGAAGACCCTAATTGCAGACAACAGTCCCCAATTCAGCTCAGCTCAGGTGAAAGACTACTACAGACACTACGGCAGAGAGATCCAGTTCACCACCCTACTACCCACAAGCTAATGGTCAAGTGGAGGCAACTAACAAGACTATTGTCAGCAACCTGAGAAGATGCTCGACAGGAGAAAGGGGCTCTGGGACGAGGCCCTGAACGGCATCCCCTTGGCCTACAGAATGACGCCAAGGCAACCCACTCAAGAGTCGCCCTTTTACCTCGCCTTCGGAGTCAAAGCAGCAATTCCGACGGAGGCAGTCTACCCGACGACCAGATCAAGAGCCATCAACACAGGGATGAACGACGAATGGATGGTGAGCAACCTGGACCTTCTAGATGAGAAGAGAGATCGAGCTGCAGCGAATCTGGCCAACTACGTCCAACAGTTGAAGCGGGCCTATAACAAAAAGGTAATACCATAGTCTTCCAGAAAGGCAACCTCGTGTGGCGACAAATGACCCCCCACATGAAGAATCCAACGTATGGGGCCGTACATTGTTGACCAGACTATACCCGGATGAGCATACTATCTGAAAACTGTAGAAGGTCAATTTCTGCTCCACCCTTGGACGCAAATAACCTGAAGAAATACTATTATTGAAATGAAGAAGTCTTGGATGATTATCCCCTCCACTTCGACCTTTTTTTTAAAAAAACCCTATGTCGACAGTGTTGGTCGTGACTCAGGTTGGGTTATTACCCGCCGCGTGGCAAATCCACCACTATCCTTAAAGGGGTCAGTCTCTCCTCAATGAGAGGGACACCACGACCCCCTTCTTAGAGTTGGAGGTCGGGTCGTTGCCCGAAAATCCTACAATACGTAAGAATTGGGGTCCGGTTGGTTCGTCAGTAATCGGTTCTCTTCTTCTGAAGCTATAGGTCAAGTTACCCTTTAGCAGGGGGCTTGTTGTAAGCCCGAGATAAATACAACTCGGCAACCAATCAAAATGGTTGAGGCATCGTGAGCTTGAACTACGGTTCCTCACTGGTGATAGACCTGATGAAAAACCCAAAGCCTTAGATTGGTACCTGGCAAAATAGTCGAGGCATGGTGAGTGCTGAGTTGCGGCTTCTCACCGATGCTAGACGAAACGGTCGAGACATGGTGAGCTGAGTTGTGGCTCCTCGTCGGTGATAGATCGGTAAAGAAGATAGAAAGGTCGAGGCATGGTGAGTCTAAGTTGCGGCTCCTCATCGGTGATAGATCTGATGACGATGATAAACCCGAGCCTTAGCTCGGTGAAACGGTCGAGGCTTGATGAGTCAGAACTATGGTTCCTCGTCGGAGATAGACCTGGTGATAATGATAAACCCGAGCCTTAGTTCGGTACCAGGGGAAATGGTTGAGGCTTGATGAGTCTGAACTACGATTCCTCATCGGAGATAGACCTGATGATGATAAACCTGAGCCTTGCCTCGGTACCAGATGAAACGATCAAGGCGCGACGATGCATAATGAAATTCAAAGCCTTAGCTGGGTGATTGACAAAGATATCATGGCATGGTGAATCTGAGCAATAATTCCCCAGCGATGCTATGACCTGACGGAGGCGAAGAAGACAGAGGCCTTAACACGACAGCTACAGATCCTGGCAAGTCAAGACGGCTGATCATCATTCGTTCTGTGGCTTTTCGGAGGTGCTCGAACCTGGGGCTTCTGCTTGGGAAAGACACAACAAAGACCAAGTGAAGGCATGCAAGGAAAATTGCACAAGATGAGCTCAGATGACAAATTTTATTCAAAACAATAGTACAGAACCAAGGTGTATCGCTCTCATGAGGATTGTATTTGAAGAGGCTCAAGGCCTGTTTTACAATACGCGCCGTGAGGTATCTGACACCTTCATATACCGAGATGGATGGTCGTCGAAGTCCTCACCACCGCTGCACCTGACGACCTTCGAGAAGAATGTCCCCGCCAATGAGGAAGAAAAGAGGAACTCTTCTTGCTCTGTCCTGCTCACCCCGCAGGCCTTGTCCCTTTACTTTGCCTTTAGCCGCGCCGGGGGAAGTAGGCTGAAAAAAGCTAGGAACCCGAATCGGAAGAAGAGAAAGATTAGGAAAGAGGACCCTATCAAAAAAGATCCCCAAAGATGATTCCCCGGACGACTCCTGCATCAGCTCCTCCACCTCCGACGAACTCCCGGCTGGCTCGGTACGAATGGGCGGGGAAGGAAAGGCTTAAGGCCGAAGCTTCCTAACCTTCCCCAGCACCGCCGATCTTGAGCGCCACCTCTCTCTTGGGCCTAAGAAGGAGGCTTCAGGAGATCAACCAAGAGCGAAGGACCGGACTGGTTACGTGCTCTCCTCTGATGAAGACGATGGAGAAACACATCAAGAGAAGGCATAGAAGACACCAGGGACTAGCGATGGGAGATGCAACCCCAGAGGTATAAAGATCCTCTCTTATAGCCAGTTAACACAAAGTAGATGATAAATCGAGAAGTCTAATCGCCGGATCGGGAAATATCAATCTCTAGAAAGGCGGAGGTGACTGGATATAAAGTCCACGATTTCCAAAGACGTATTAAAAGTCAAAGGTGACACAAAATCTGATGCAAACAAAACACCAAGAGGCCATTTGCCTTAGCATCCCTCCTAAGGCCGTGCAAGATGATAACCTGGGGGTTTTGATGCCTTAGCATCCCCCGCAGGTCGTTTGAGCTGGAGGTTAAGGGGCCTGATGCCTTAGCATCCCTCCTGAGGCGTGCAAGATAACAACTTGGGGTCTGATGCCTTAGCATCCCACACTGGCCATCCGAGCTGGAGGCTAAGGGGCTTGATGCCTTGGCATCTCCCGTGAGGCCATGCAAGATGAGAACTTGGGGGTCTGATGCCTTAACATCACCCGCAGGTCGTTCGAGCTGAAGGCTAAGGGGCTTGGTGCCTTAGCATCCCTCTTAAGGCCGTGCTAGATGATAACCTGGGGGTCTGAAGCCATAGCATTCCCTATAGGCCGTTCGAGCTAGAGGCTAAGGGGCCTGATGCCTTAGCATCCCTCCTGAGGCCATGCAAGATGAGAACCTGGGGGTCTGATACCTTTGCATCCCCCGCAGGTCATTCGAGCTGAAGGCCAATGGACCTGATTCCTCAACATCCCTCCTGAGGCTGTGCGAGATGAGAAACTAGGGGTCTGATGCCTTAGTTGTTGAAATTGGTGAGCTCTATAGCTCGTAAAACCTTTAGTTTAGCTGTATATGGTTGATAGCTTAGGATTGCACCTAGATATGTACCTTAGTACGTGTTCTGATTACAAAACAAAGAGCCATGGCTATATAGTAATCCACTTGAGTGGGAGACTCAATGGACTGGTTCTATGTAACCTAAATACGTTCGCAATTGAGATTAGGATTGGTCGCCCTATCAGGATAAGGTGTTGGGATGACAAAGCATGGGTGTCTCCACCACGATCATTACCAGACACAGTGTCTATGGTCGAATGGAACCAACACATTGCACAGATCGGTGAGCAGACACCGATGCACTAAGTCGTATTTCTACTTAAGGTAAAATGGCTGTAAACCCTGAGGAGCCACGTCTGGTGGGCTAACCAGTTGTGTGGTGCTTTGGCACACCAATCTATGAGGGTCTAGTTATATGACCTAAAACTACGGTGTACTAGGTTACCCGGTTGGCGTCGCATCAGCGTGTCATTCCTGCAGGCTATCCACACTCCTAACAGGAGATATATTCCTTGGTCTAACCTAGTCATATTAAACCCTAGCCAGGTGATCATCAGTTGGATTGTTAACCAGATTCGATTACTCGATAGAGTAATCGAAGGTACTATGTATGTATTCAACCTGAAAGGAACCGAGTCATATGAGCACTCGAGTCTGACGGTGTTCTCTACCGCTCGAGTCACATCATGGCACCAAGTGGAAGGATAGCGGGTTTACCATACTAAGCGGAGAGCAAGGGTATGTGAGGGAATATAATAAGTCCAGGGGAATTGGAGTGCAGCCTGCTTCACACTCGGGGTGGCTACACAGGTTAACTCAGACTCAGAGGATCGATGATACACTCAAGTAGTGTGTTAATCGAGTCTAAGTTTGGAAGCTAAGAACCCTGGTCCCTGAAGGTTCCACCTTATCCACATGATGTACGATCCTTGAACCATCTTCTTGATTCACAGGATGCAGTTAGAGGAAGTAATTAGTTTAACCCTAATAACCCCACGCTTCGTGTGTGCATCGCACTAGTTCACGGTAGATGCGTAGGTATGTGTGTGTACTGAGAGAAATCCCGAAGTACTACAAAGACACACATAATCATTTCCTTACTTTAGTGGGCTTTGCTATACGGGTGCGATACACCGGTTCGTGTTACAAGTTGACTGATAGACTTCACTAAGGGCACCTTAGGTGTTTGCTAAGGGCACCTCGGTGATAGAGGAATCACTAGTCATAACCCACGTAAGTGCGCCATGCGAGTTCCCAAGCGAGAAGGGCAACCAACTAGAGGCATGGGGGTATTTTGGAAAACCAAAATATCATCATGCGCTAGGTTGGCCACCCCTAGCATGTGGGGACATACATGGGCCGCCCTCTCCCTAGCTTCTAGGAGTTGCTAGCAAGCTTCAAGAAGAGGGGGACTAAATTCTAGGGGATTGACATTAAGGGACTGACCACTTATGGTAATAGGGTGGCCGGCCTAGTACTATACGCAAGAGGGAGAGAGTGAGAGAGCTAAGGGGGGCCGGCCATAACTCCCATATGCAAGGTATGGGGGGGCTGGCCTTATATAATGATGAGGGGAGGAGGGGCCGACCCTAAGTGATGAAGCCCTAGCCACCCCCCTCTTCTCTTCTTCTCCTCTCTCGTCTCCATCGCGTGTGTGCATGGTTCAGACGGGTCTCTTCTTCCTTGCGTGATGAATCAAAGATGGAGAAAGCTCTTTGTATGGAGACACTCAGAGATCTATCGACGAGGTACCGTGCATTGTGCGAGATCGGGTGAACTCAAAGGTGTTTTCTATAATCTTTTGCTGTCCAGAATTTACACAGAAGATCAATGTTGTTTCTATTCTTTCGAAAACAACAGAACTCCAAACTACGTGAAACCACTTGCAAAAGTTGCGTCTTGAAGTTCTGAACCTTCAGTCCAAATTTTAGCCCAATCGAAATTTAGAACAAAAAGTTATGGCCATTACACCGAAGGTATATCGAGTAGATCCAAGGCCATCTTTATTGATAAAGAAGAAATTTGTCACGGTATAAGAATCCGCACGAAGGTATGATATCTTATATGTAGATCTAGTGTACATATAACATGCATGCATGCTAGATTGTTCTCTTCATGCTAGATCGACGTTAGGCGTTCGCGTAGTTGCCGTGCTAAGTTCATATATGCACATGTAGTTTGTTTCGATGAATTTTTTTTGATATGTAACGTACATTACCTACGGTTTTTGGACCTTCCCTTTGCTTTCATTGCGGGTCTCTGCCATGGGATTATTTCCAACAATTGGTATCAAAGCCATGCTAGTGGTGTGCATTTCATATTTTTTTCATAAAACCGTCATGTGTGCACATGATTAGTATGTGCCGCCATCGGGGTTCTACGAGTAGATCATGCATATTGTCGATATAGTATGTTCTAAAAATTATTCTTGCAGGGCGCCGCTTCTACAATTATTTGGACGTGTGATTGTTTGCTACCGGGGGTCGAATCCCGTGCTGGCATATGTCTGAATAGGTTTATCTTCTATGTGTGGATAGTTTTAGAACCGTAGTCAGGCAAGAGGTGGAAGTTGACCACTCTTGATTCCTAGGCTTTTGCTAGGCTTGTTTCTCATTTCTTTCTAGAAAATTATATACGAGCGAGCACTTGCTTAAAGCATACTAGATCCTTTTTGGTTATAGATTGAAGAGGAGGACTTGCCATGACCGAAAGGACGAGTGGAACCTCGAAGGACAATGACGATTTGGTGAAGCGTACACGATGACGGCAAAAGGCAAAAGCATCAGAAGATCGTATACAGAGGCTTGCACCGGATCGAGGGACCTTGCGAAGGATATAGAGAGCCTGCGCTGTGCTAGTTAGGTTCAGGGGTCGGACCCTGAATTTGATTCAGTTGTGTGGTTGTTTCTTTTCTGTTCTTTATACTTCTGCAGAGAACCCCGATGCGATAATTAGATTATCTATGTTAGAGGGATGCCCTTTTCCCTCAGGTCCAAGCGACCTTATTATGATAGGATTATACTAGTGACGCCTATTATTTAATTGACCCTTGATGATAACATGAATTCCTCACATTTGGTTATGCCATGGTAATGGGTGGATTTTCCTGTCAGTCTGACCTTAGGCTAGGCTCTAGGGTATTACCGTGATAGCTAGGTTTGTGGAGCATTGATGTTCTTGGGATATGTAATGTGACCCTTAAGTGGAGAAATCCACTTGAGGTAGGGACTATGATATTCTGAGATCGATTAATGCTTCGTGAAAGGCTTGAAACACTAGTGGGAGCATGGTATAACCAGGGTCTAGTGTATAGGTTGTCGTGACCTTAGTATACACTCATACTTGCAAAAAGTGGAAGGATCTTATGTGATCTCCTGCGACGAACAAGGTCACAGGGGACACGCGTGATCCCCCCTTAAGTGCTCTCCTCTGATGAAGATTATCACCAGCATTCTCTCCGAATCCTGTAGAATCTCACCAATGGCACGACATTCGGTGGAAGAAGTGTCGCTGCTGCTCGAAGGAAGAGGAATTCTGTGACTTCATTGTGATGACAGAAGAAGGCTAGAAATGCCACTACTTATAAACGAGCGGGCGATTATGAAGAGCAATAAATTCGTAGGGAGAGTACTCTCTCAAGGTAGGTGGTTATCTCGAAACTTTAGAGACGAAGCTTTACCATATACCTTGGCACGAACGCCTCGGGATTACACAGGTAGAAGAAATCCCAGGGATTTATACACAGTGAATCCAAGTGACGATGACGGTCAACATTCCTTCGCAAAGATGACACGGGACACATGGACTGGTACAGATGCGAAGAAGAAAGCCAAACTTGCCCATGGTTTCTAAGGGTGCGAGCAAAGATGGAGCCAGAAGGCAAGCACGCTCATAATCTAAGTGGGTGTGAGCACATATGCAAACTCATTGACACAATTGATCAAGGCATATTTCTTTATTAAAGTTCGGAGGTTGGAGTACAGACACTGCCCCCACAGGGCGTTACAATCAATCAAGAGACTCGATCATCTCAAGATACCGCTGTTGGAGTTTTATGATCTCGGTAGTACGCTCCTAGTCCTCGGTCGCTAGATCAGCCCGATGCACTTCCTGGAGAACAGCCACCTCGTTCGTGCATATTTTCTTCTCTGCATCAAGACTGGCCTGAAGACTCATGAGGCCACATTCACACTGTCCAGGTCGGACTGCAGTCCCTGGGCGAGGATAGCCGCCACTTTATTTCTTTTTCCTTTGCCTTCAGCAAGGATCGAAGCTCAGCGAGGTCCGCTTGAAGACCAATGACCTGCTGTTTGAGCTACGCTGTTCTGGTCTGGAAGCCCTGACTTCGGAGCTTCTTTGTGTAAGAAATCATCTGAGGCTGAGCAGCTCCCCTCGAAGTTGCACCACCGCTGCGTTCCTTTTCATCCACTCCTCGAGGGCCATGCTTTCGGCCCAGCGGACGCACCTCTTCTCCTTCTCCACCTCCTCCGTAAGAAAGGTGAGCTCGTGGATCAGTTGAGCAACCGGAGGGGACACGTCGGACCCTGAGGCCTTTGTGGCGAGCTCGCGGAGCAGGTTAAGCTCACGAGTCTCCTGCCCCACCCTTTCGTCAACATGAACGAGGTCCACAAGGCCCTGCGAGGAGGAAAGCAGTTAGACACAAGTGACACAGTTCCTTATTTGAAGTTTGGGAGGTATACATACCTGAACAAGGTGGGAGATCAAACTCAGTAAAAAGGGGCCCATGACGTGGACATATCTCCGTTGTAGTCCTCAGGGAGAACGCAGCCCCGAGCTAGTGCCAGAGCCACCCGATAGTCCGCGGAGCGATCGTCCACTTGAATTGGACGACCCCCTCCGCCATCCTCTCGAACGATTAGAGAAGGCCGAAAGATAGGGCGCCTGGCTCGGCTACTTTCGTCGTCGAACGTGTCTCGGAAGGTCCGCCTCGATGTTTTAGCGATGTCAGCTCCAGACCATCCACCCCTGGCTGCATAAGAGATGAAGAACTTAACATGCTAGGGAGGATATTTGGAAGGCCGTTCAAAGGCTTACCCATGGACTTGGGCTGATCTCTCGCACTTGGGACGATGCCCTCGTTGAGTCTTCCTCCTCAATAGGAACCTCCATCTCTGTCTCTGTGTGTGCCGCCACACTTGCAGCACCATAGGCCGTGCCTAGCCCATCCGGCCCGATCGCCGAAACCGAAGGAGCTACCGATTCGACCATGCTTGGCCCTTCCAAATAAGGTCCTTCCAAATGAAAAACCGAAGCCAAGGAGATCTCCAAGCCTGGACCTTCCAAGATCGCTCGCTCAGGGGGCGCCTGAGGAGTGCCACCCGAGCCACCGCGAGAACCGCCCGACTGCTCCTGCTGCAGACGCGCCTTCTTGGACAGATGAGCCCGGTAAAGAGCCGCGCCGAACTCTTCGACGGAGAGTGGCATGCTACCCTTGGGGCTGCTGTCGGCGCCCACTTCGAACGCAGACTTGGGCGACACCCCCAAGTCTGAACTCTTCCCCCTGAGTCATAGGGGCTCAAAGGGAGAGGATTTACGATATCTCTTTCCTTCCCTAACACCATAAGGGTTGCTCGGCCGGAGGTGGACGCCATCCAAGCAAGATGAGGCTACTTCAGAAAAATCAATAGGAGGGCGACCCGATAGATCGGGTCGAATGAGTCCTTCCCTCAGACACATCAAGCTCTTGCTAGAGTCTGATCGTGTGTGGCTAGGAGCCACGGGTTCTCCCCGCGAGTGAGACCCATGGGTTTCACCCTCGCGGCCGCCATCGCCATGGCCTGAGGGGTCGATTTGGGGATCTCCTCCATCACCATCATTGTCACCACCATCGCCATCATCATCGTCACCACCGTCATCATCGTCATCGCCGGACGTCCCTCCCCCTCGGCTACTCTCGCCGAAAACACCTTGAGGCACTTCTCTGACCTGAGCTATAGAGACCTCTGCGGACCAGTTGGGATCGGAGTCAAAGATAGCCTCCCAGCGGACTGGCACACTCCTATAGAGGATTGTGACCCAGGTATCGATACTCCTCCGATCCTCCAACGCCTTGTCCTCCTTAAGGGGCCGACAACAGCGAGATATATTGTCGGGCACGGTGTGGCCGAAGTTCGGCACCGAGAACCCGCTTTGTCAGTCATCGGCCAGATGCAGAGGAGCAACCGTCCAAGTCGAGTTAGATTCTGAAAGCCCATCGAAGACCGGGGCTGCATCGCCATGACTGCTGAAGTACACCCCTGTGACTCCATTGAGTTGATCCCTCTTCACAAGGAATTTGCTGAAAAACCAGTCAAGAGTGACCACTACCCCCTGAGCGTAGAGAACATCGTAGCAGTGAAGAATCTGCCAGGAGTTCCCACCCAACTTACAAGGGTAGAGGTGGAGGAAAGATAGAAGTAACCCTGAGAAAAGTCTCAGGGGTAAGGACAGGTCGATGCGTAGCTGCTCACCGAATATGATGGTGTAACCAGGATCAACAGAGGTGGTGATGTTAGTGGGCCGCACGTCGCACCGCTGAAGGAAAGAGAACTCCTCCCTCAACACGAAGAGCTGCTTTTCTGGATAAAGCATCGAGAGGTCTACATGACGAGCCATTGCCATACGAAGGGGGCGTTTGCAGAAGAGCAAGGTGAGGTAAAGAACAAAGAGCCATGATGAAGAAGAACAAGTGTCTCGATCTCGTGCCAAGGAGTGGTTTTTGAAGTACTGAAACGCCACCCACTTTTCGGAATCAACAAATGTTGATACGTCCAGGAGATCTTGGGCATCTAAGGAATAAAGATCCAATGGTCGAGAAGTCAATCTCGACGTTCGAGCTCCTCATTTAATAATGATTGGGCTACGGTCTCCCCGTCGAATAACTGTGATGATCACCTGTCACGTCACCGAGCCATCGCTCTGGTCTCGGGACATGCACGTGATGAAACCCATGGGGACGAGACTTTCGGCCCATGGTCTAGAGACCAAGGACCGAAATGGGGCTTTTGTAGAAGGGGTTTCCTGCCACGCCCACCAGATGATGACACGTGTACAGCTAGACCGCCCAGCTTGATCTAGCCCAAGCCCACAGGAGCAAACCGATTCTTGATCAGCCAGACCTGATCTGCGAGCTGCCCCGGAAGCAGAAGACTGGTCCAGGGGGGAAGATCGAAGGAGCCCGAGCTCCTCAGCAGAAGCCAGGTCGGGGAGAGAATTAGGCAGGTCGTGCACCTAACTTGACTACCCGGTCACATATATGAACCGACTTGATCAATGTCGAAGAACTGCTATTAGGCGAGGAAAAATCGGAAGGGCACAGTGATGGCCAGGATACATGCCAGGCTAGGCAATCTCAAGGAAATCTCGCCCGTGGGGATCGTGGGTTGCACGCGATGAGGTATAACGTCTATGATCTGCGAGAGCATAGTAGGAGAGGTTTGAATGGCGTCCAATCGGAGGGGATCCGCCATAACTAACCCGAGATTATCGGAGGATAGACTGCAGTAATTGCGCTCAAAGACTACAAAAGAAACCCTGCCCCTTCATGGGCAGGTAAGCAATTTGAACTCTTGGAAGCAATCCTACTCAGAGAAAGCATCTCGACGGAGTGACAAAATTCGCTTTCGACACCCATGACCACATACACACATCTCTCCCTTCCCTGACTTGAGCGTCGGAGGGGCCTTGACTCGGAGGTAAGCCTTGGTCTTTTTGCAGGTACAAGTAGGAAGGCGGTGGAGCGCTGCTTGCTCCATCTCACGATCGGGTGTGGCTGGCGGGATCTTTTTCATCCCAACATCTGCGACAACACCCCCTTGTCTCTGCGATCTGACCACCGCACGCCCCCTCTGCGAGCTGACGGCCTGCTTCACCCTTGCGCACCTCCTCTGCAATTTGACCACCAAGCCACCCCCGAAAGCCTGCGCCGCCTTCTCACCATGCCACCCTTGAGCCCCGCTTTGTGATTTGATAATGCCCCCTCTTTTCAATCCCCTATCCTCTGCCCCTTGTGGCATCCCACCGGTCTACGACCCCCGCCCCTCCCCTGCACCACCGGCCACCTTCCCTATGATCCACCTCCGCAACCCCTATGATCCTCACCCTCAGATCAGACCCATGATCCCACCTCCATCCCTCCCTACTCCTGCAGACCTCCCTACCCTGCACCCATCCTTACCTGCCTCCTTACCCTTGTAGACCTCCCCACCAGCAACCCACACCTGCAAGTCTCCCTACCAGCATTCCTCCCTACTCCCTACAGCCTTCCCTACTAGCACTCCCTCTCCTGCATCCCTCCTCAGTCCCGCATGCGCACCGTGCCAATCCAATCATGCTCTCAGCCTACACCCCCTCTCACTTTGGACCTCCCAATAGCCCTCCCTACATATTTCTTACAGCTCCTAGCTCTCTCTGTGTTATACCGCTACTAAGCGCATGTTGCCTCCCTTCTCATTCTGGTCAAGTCTGACACCTGCTGTGGGTACTCCCGGTCTGGCCTCCTACAGCACCTCTCGTCTCCCATACCACATGCATACCGTGGTTTCTTATAGAGTCCCTCCGTCTCTTTGTTTTGAGGGTGTTTTCGGGTCGATTCCCTTCACCGAGTCTGCAGGTCGTGGACATGGTCAGGGTCCCCTTTGCCATGATGGTAGCACTGTTGCTGCTGCCACCCTATTTACTTCGGCACCTCCTGTCACCACTACTGCTCTGCCCCTGTCTGACTCTAACCGTCTTCAGGTACTTGAGGATCTACTTATTCGGTGCCTTACCTCCACCAGCTCTATAACAACTCACTGTCTGTTTGCTATGCCTGGTACTGCTACTCCATAGATCTACAACTCGGGTACCTCCTACCATCTCACCTCCAACTCTACCGTCCTCACCGACTGTAGTACCCCTGCTCCTACCCACTTGGGGGTCTGCACTATTGATGGGGCTCTCGTACCTATTTCGCAGTGTGGATCCATCACCCCTGCCTCCAATCCCACTGATCGCCTGACATTGCCCCTTGTTCACTATGCTTTACTCTTAAACATTAATTTGATATCTGTTAGTTCTCTTTGTGACTCTGGACTGACCGTTGCATTTACCTTTTCTTCGTGTTCTGTGCAAGATTCGCGGATGGGTCTGAGGATTGGACTGAGTCGTAGAGCAGGGGTACTACTAGTTGGAGCACCTTCAGGTTCTCACTTCCATTGCATCTGTTTCTGTCAGCACTGTCTGTCATCTTTAATGCCGACATATGGCATAGACGACTAGGTCACATATCCAGTAATTGACTCCAAAGCATTTTTCTCTCGGGAGCTTTGGGTCGAGTGTCTTTCTCCCCCTCTATCTGTACTAGTTGCCGATTGGGGAAGCATTTAGCTCTCCCTTTCTCTGCTAGTGCTTCCCGATCTAAGGTCCCTTTTAATCTTGTGCATTCTGATGTTTGAGTTCCTACTCCAATTACCTAGCTCATTTACTGTTTTTCTGTATTATGTAAGTTTTATAGATGATTACTCCGGATGCACCTGAGTCTATTTTTTGGGTCATCGCTTCGAGATTCCTCACATCTACAGGACCTTTACTACTATGCTCCACATCCAGTTTGGTCGGCGCATTGTGCCCAAGAGTATCTTTCCTTTGATATGCGTGAGATCCTTTAGACTCACGATACTCTTCACCAGCAATCATATCCCCATACCCATAAACAGAACAAAGTCATCGAGCGCAAGCATCGTTATGTCCTCGAGACAGCGCGAGTTCTACTTGTCTTTGCTTTTGTCCTCACTCCTACTGGGCCTAGGCTTTCTGACAGCCGTTCACCTTATCGACATTAGCCCATCCTTCACCCTTTCTGTTGCTATCCCGTACAAGCGTCTCTACTCCAAATCCCCCTACTACTCCCTTCTTCGCAACCTTTGGGTGCATATGTTTCATCCTCCTTCCTTTTCACGAGCTCACTAAACTCTCTACTAGACTGTTTGGTGTGTCCACTTAGGGCTTAGTCGGGAGCACAAGGGCTATCGGTGCTATGATCTCTTAGCTCGTTAGATCCGTGTGTTTCAATATGTATTCTTTGTTGAGGACGTCCCATACTTTTCCATTGAGTCCCGGGATATTCCCTCATTGCCTGTATCCTTTACGCCTTCTCATCTTCTCACTATCCCCTTCCTACATCTGTATCTTGCTCCTACGTCTTCTCCTGTCCCTTCCCTATTGGGCCTCCCCCACCACCACGGGCACCCTCGTTGTCTCTGCCTCCTCTGCCTTCCCCGCGTCCCCCACCTCCCAAGCCTCTCCCACCTCCCCCATCACCACCACGACATGTCACTCGCATCTATGTTCGTCACCAACAGTTACTCTCACCCTGGCTGACTCCACTGGTGCCCCCTCGCCTGTAATTGCTCCCTCCTCTCTGAACACAGATCCTGGCTTCATTCGATGCTACTCTGCATATTTAATGATCAGGTACTCGATCTATTCCTTTCAATGCATTCCAACTGCACCAACACTTCTGGACTTAGAATCACCTTTTCCAATGGTCGAGAAATATATCTCTTTCTATCGAGAAGTTCAGGTATTATAATCGTACAAATTAGATGTTCAATCTATTTACTGAATGCAAACCTAGTTAGATGTGTACGATAAACTCATATCTCATGTATGTGGATCTCATCCAATCACTTGAGTTATCTAAAACAAACTATAGTGGACTAGTAGATTTATACATCTCATGCGCTTAAGTTTGTGAGTTTCAATAATATATATTTAACTATGTCGGGCATACTCAAATTGCCATGTAGAACACACCAAGCCCAATCGGTCATTCTTCTACATAACAAAAGAAAAAAAAAAGAACAATACTTGTAGGGGTGGCAATGGACTTTGAAAACACCAGATTCTTGTCTCTTGCATTGGTTCCGAAATTTCACCTTGATCAATATATATTTTTCTCAATTTCTTCTTCTCTTTTGTTGTTACCTTAGCATAGGTTAGATAATCTCTTCCTAGGATTAGTTACTTTAGTGTTGATGGAGGGTCTTTAGGGTGGTATGTTTTGCACCAACATATTTACTTATAAAGCCCTTAACTAAGTTGCCTCGAACCACGGTATCACCGGGATCCGGCCATTGACACCTGTTAGTTCCGTCCCTTTGGATGGTTCTGGATTGTTGAGATCTACAGGCCACCTAGAGAACCCCAGGGGGCTCCCATCATAAGAGCTGGGTGATCAAACAGGTGGGGACAGGTGTGTTGGCTGGACCCTAAACAAGAGTTGAAGGACAAATACATAGCTCTGTATCAGATTGTCAAATCCAATATCCTTCCCTCCCTTGAGAACAAGAGTGAAGTCCGACCCCTCAATGTAGAACTCATGTACCACATCGGCTCAGGCCAAATGGTGGATCTTGCTTCCATCATCTGTCAGAACATGATCAAAGTAGTGGATACCAGAATTCTTCCATGCTTCTTGGGCCCACCGGCCCATTTGCTGAGGACATAGAAGCGTTTGCCCATGATTAAGGCCTTTGACCACAAGTCAAATACTTCATCCCCAAGTTGCTCTAAATATGTGAAATCCCCGTCACATGAAATATCTCTCTTAATCAAGGGAATGTGGAAATATCATCATTAATCCCCTACCTAAAAGAGAGAGTATATCTCACACATCGAGCTGATAAAGAAGAATCCTAAAAATGAAGAGGGGTTACCCAAAAAGGCTCCTGTAAGTTTGCGGCCATCCGCCTACAAAGTGACCATCGCCCACATCCGAAGGTATGCAAGCTTACACATTTTGCATCTCCTCTCAAATTCAGTGTGACCAATAATCCTAGAAGAGAGAGAGAGAGAGAGAGAGAGAGAGAGAGAGAGAGAGAGAGAGATGACTAGGGTTTTTGGAAGAGAATGAACCATAACTAATGCATTAGGCCGTAACCACATATAAATATACAAGGATGCGTAAAGCCATATGTAACCTAGCGTGTAGCCATGTGTGACCTAGTGTATAGCCACGTGTAACCTACAATATACATACATACTAACATTTAGAAAAGGCTGATGTGAGCCTCAAAGGCTCGACTCTAAGAAATCAAATCCCGGTTTGTTGGAGGTTGCTTTGCAGGTCCATCGATTGGATCATCAACAACGCCAAATCTTACCAATTACGGGATCTACAAAAGTGTCAGCCAATATGGATTACAACACTTATGCACTTTAATATCCGAAGTTGATCCATCTCCTTCTAACGTATCGAAGGATAGATGTGGATCCACTGGAGGAGATTCTCAAGCCTATGAGCATCCTCAACAGCTCATACTTGAAAAGGAGCAAAAGTGCAATCAAGAAGCCTGTGGAAGCCACTGCTCATGGAGGTTCAGGATTTGCTACTACTGATAATGATGTTGGTGTGTTTTCTTCTGCTACTGATGCTGCCCCTTCTACGCTATCTCAGTCTCTCCAGACTGTTTTGGAGAAGCTCGACTTAGTACTTGAGAACTAACAAAGTTTAAAGCAAGATCAGAAGGTTCAGTCCGAGACATTCTCACAGCTGGTCTCCTATAACAGTAATTTCCATCGTCAAGCCAATCAGATATTTTTCCTTAGCTAACGATAGCGTCAAAGTTGATGAAATATTGGCTGATGATGATGATGACAAAGAAGAAAGCAAAGAAATATTTGATGGTGATGGTGGGAAGGAGGAACGAACGAAGACAAGAGCTAGAGACGAAGGCAAAATTGAAGACGAAGATATCTAGAAGACCAAGTTGGGCAGGTTGTTATTTGAAGGTGTTGGGCATAGAGTTGAGTCCTCCTAGGATAGAGTCCTCAGAATCCTCTCATCTTTCTAGTGATACCGAGGCAGAGTCGAGTGGGACACTTGGAGCTTTAGCTTCCTTTCCCATTCTTTGGCTTTCTCATTTATACTTGTCCTTCTCTTTGTATTCGTAGGGTTTTGTCCCTATCATGTTTTGTTTGATTTGCTTGGGTGTATTTGAGAGTTATCTTTTGGTGATTAATGTGATATTATCTTGTGCTTTATTTTTGTCTCATATACATAATTATTTCTTCCAGAGGGCGACATGCTTGTTACAGGGTCAAGCATGCCGAAAATTGAGAAACTAAAGCGTAAACTCTCAAAAGAATTTAGATGCTGCGAAATAGATCCTTGGGATGTGCATTAGGCAAGAATGATCAAGCAAACGAGTATGATTGTCTCAAATCGAGTACATTGCTAAGACACTCGATAGATATAGAATGGTGGAGGCTAAGATAGTTAGCACTCGACTAGGAGGCCCCTTTAGATTGTCCAAGAAGCTTGGTGCAAGGACACGGGAGGAAAAGCTTGAGATGATCAAGATCCCATATGCACCGACGGTTGGGAGTCTCGTGTATACAATGGATTGCACAAGATCCAACATTGCTCAAGCAGTGGGAGTTGTGAGCAGATTTATGAACAACCTCGGACAAGAGCACTAGAGGGCAGTTAAGTTTATATTTAGGTACTTGAAGGGTACCAAGGATATGGCATTGCGTTATGGTGGATCGGGGATCAAGTTACATGGTTATGTTGATTCTGATTTCGCAGTTGACTTCGATGACAGGCGAAGCACTACCGACTACATGTTCACAGTGTATGACAGTGTCATCAGTTGGATTTCAAGATCGCAGGACATCGTCGCTTTGTTAACGACAAAAGTTGAGTATGTGGCTGGGACATAGGCGAGGAAGGAGTACTTTATATGGCTTAAGAGTCATATGAAGGAGTTGAGGAAGGAGGAGGAGAAGGATTGTATGTTATACAACGACAGTTAGAGTTCTATATATCTTGCAAAGAATCTGGCATATGACGAAGTACATCGACGTTTAGTCTCACTCCATACAAAGAATCTGGAGAAGATCCACAATAGTGAAAATCTTGTGGATATATGCTAACAAATGTCATCACGATGGAGAAGCTAAATGCTTATTCAACTTCTATCGGACTTCAAGGTTGAAGGTTCGAGGACCACACCGATTACCACTAACTGAAGGGGGGCAAAGTAGATAGAGCGTTCAAGAAGGAGCTCTCTCTCTCTCTCTCTCTCTCTATCTCTCTCTCTCTCTCTCTCTCTCTCTCTCTCTCTCTCTCTCTCTCTCTCTCTCTCTCTCTCTCTCTCTCTCTCTCTCTCTCTCTCTCTCTCTCTCTCTCTCTCTCCAAGTGAGAGATTGTTGTGGATTCTGAGTTCAAGAAGCGTCATGAAGCCAAAAGAAGGAAACCAACAGGAACTACGCAGCTCGATTGTCGGGTTTCCGGGCGAACTCGATTTCTAGAGGGGCCTATTGGGAGTTGATGTACAGAGTCGGGCGCTCAGGTGCCGTAAAGGATGTGCTTAGGCGAACCAGACCAGGAGCCAATGGCCGGTCTACATGATCGGGCGCCCGAGTGTACCCAGTTAGTGCCTGGGTGAATCAAGGGTACTGTGCTAGTTTTGCATACTGATTTTAGGGTTATATATATATATATATATAGGAATGTTAGGATGCGGCGTGCGGTGCGTGCGGCGGCGCACCGCAGCCGTCTGATGCACTGCTGCGGTGTGTGCGATGCACGCAGCAGTGCATCAGACGACTGCTGCGGTGCGCCGCACGCACCGCACGCCGCATCCTAACACCCCTCTATATATATATATATATATATATATATATATATATATATATATATATATATATATATATATATATATATATATATATATATATATATATATATATATATATATATATATATATAGAGAGAGAGAGAGAGAGAGAGAGAGAGAGAGGTATGCTTGGTTGCGCTGTGCGCTTCCGCGAGGAAATGTGCTGCGGAGCCACGACCGTCCGATTAAATCGGATCAAACGGCTGAAGGTAATCCCGCTCCCGCTCCCGCTCCCGCACCGCGCACAGCTGCACCGTACCGCAACCGGACCGTCCGATCTGCCCACCCGTCCGATCGAGCGGCAGTAACAGCTTTCGCTGTTACTGTAGCGGCTACAGTAACAGGGAAAACTGTTACTGGCCGTCGATTTCGTTTCGATCGAACGGCCAGAAACAGTTTTCGCTGTTACTGTAGCCGCTACAGTAACAGCGAAAACTGTTACTGGCCACTCGATTCCCATTAATCCTTTTCGATCGAACGGCTAGTAACAGTTTTCGCTGTTACTGTAGCCGCTACAGTAACAGCGAAAGCTGTTACTGCCGCTCGATCGGACGGGTGGGCAGATCGGACGGTCGGGTTGCGGTGCGGTGCAGCTGTGCGCGGTGCGGGAGCGGGATTACCTTCAGCCGTTTGATCCGATTTAATCGGACGGTCGTGGCTCCGCAGCGCATTTCCTCGCCGGCAGCGCACAACGCAACCAAGCATACCTCTATATATATATATATATATATATATATATATATATATATATATATATATATATATATATATATATATATATATATATATATATATATATATATGTGTGTGTGTGTGTGTGTGTGTGTGTGTGTGTGTGTGTGTGTGTGTGTGTGTGTTTTGAGTCATCTTCTATTATGATTTGAACCCTAATATCTTGAGAGGCTCTGGAGACTGCAACTAGGGTTTGCTCCCGAACGTGAGGAGGGAGAAATCTTTGTTGTGTGGTGTTATCGTGAAAGATCGGGTGAGGTGAGACTTTCTTATAATTGAGCGGTTTGCTCTGGTTTATTGAAGATAGTAGAATCAGTGTGGTGGAGAGAGGACATAGACATTTTATTGAACCTTTGTAAATCATGTGTTTCTTTTCTTCTTGCTTATTTTGTTTACATCTGTGTTGCTTGCTTTCAGATTCGTATTCACGGGCTTTCGGAATTGGGTGCTTATTTTTTGGGGTGATCTCATTGTTGGATCGTCTTTCGATTGAGACCATCACTACCTTGTGACATCTGGTGATCTGGTTTTCCGCTGTACTAATATGTTGCTTAATACCTAACATATCTTTCTCGCTTATGTTTCTATGGAGCAAATCACTGACTACTTTACGAAGTCACACCCAGCTCTGCGCTTTCAGATCTTATACTTAGCAAGCTATGGTGCATAGGGCTGCTAGTGGGCCGGATTGGTCGGGCCACCCCATTCCTAGGCTCGGCCCAAACTTATGAGTGTGCGCCCATACCTGGGCCCGGCCCAAAACAAAATTTCCAGGCTTGGCCCAAGCCCCGCCCGACATTTTTATGAAGCTCAAGCTGAGAACCAGCCCAAATTAAATCCACATTTCTATTGCGGTATACATCTAAATCTTTTTTTCCTTCTCTTGATCACACAATAAAAGTAGAAAATATCATGGACTATGATATACATTAAATGGATATATATTTATGTGAAATAATACTCCTAAGGTCCGAGGCATTGATATTTGTATAGTGGGCAATTTTAAAATTATGTATTTCTTATATATTAAAAATAAAAATAAAATATTTCGGGCTTTGGTTCAGGTTAGTGGTTGTTCATACCCGGTCCATAACACAGTCGGGTTTGAATGTTTGAGCCCTGCTCGAGCCCACTAACATCCCTATTGACGCATGATCCCCCTTGAGTTTGAGGGGAGTGGTTAGAGATACTTGTATGTTTTTTTTTGAAAGATAAAGATACTTGTATGTTAGGTTATATAACATCCTTCCATTATGTATGGGATTCATACCCTCTTTTATATATATTGGCTCTTTCCCTAACGAGAGACATTCCTCTCTCTCTCTCTCTCTCTCTCTCTCTCTCTCTCTCTCTCTCTCTCTCTCTCTCTCTCTCTCTCTCTCTCTCTCTCTCTCTCTCTCTCTCTCTGTGTGTGTGTGTGTGTTTGTGTGTGTGTGTGTGTGACAGCCATATGTTGAAAAAGCTGTTAGGTGACCCAATGCAGCATTTTTCTTAGCTGAGTCATTGGATCTTTCTTGAGGTAGAACACCATGCAGTCATGATCATGACCTCAACAATGAAATTGAATGTACTTTTATTTTTCGAGAACAGAGGTACAAAAAATTGAATCTTAGAGCATTATGGCATTTGTGGCGACGGAGGTAGGTTAGGAAGGAAAATCGAATTTCATGGGATATACTGGTGATAAGTATCCTCTGGGTCCTATGACAAGAAAGGAATAGACAGATATTCAATGGTAAGACATCTAGCGCTGAGAAGCTTCGAAGGTCAGTTGTCTCAACCTTCCAGCTATGGATTGTCCCTTGATCAGCCTCAATGTTTATCGAGGTGAAAGATTTTTGTAACCTTATTGTTTCGTGAGTTGATTTTAATATAACCGGTCAGGGGCCACCTAACCCTCCATCCTTTAAGAGGGGTTCTCAAAAATAAAATAAAAACACAGGATCCAATTATTTTTTTTTTTTTGAGAAATCCCTCCTTGGATGAGGGGGGGTTCGGCCTTAACCCGTGCCAGTTTATTAAAGTAAGAAAAATGTTCAATATCTGCCTAAGAGGCACCATACACCCACAAGGGAATCCGAACAAAAGACCCTTGGGTCTCAAGACTTTGACACTCTAGATATTTCCAACTCACGGATTTGAGATAGAAAGAACTTCGAACATGCCCCCTAACTTGAGAAACCGATAGACGAGACTATATTGAGAAGTCAATGATTCAATGTTTCCCCTCTTTTAGTGAACTACCAACATTGACCTTGACATCTGTTAGTTGTTTAACCACACTCCTCATCGAGGGCCTCTCGCTCGCCACCTTCGACGTACATGTTAAAGCCAAGGAGAGCACTCTGGCTACTTCTTCCATCTCCACAGAGCCCATAATTTCATCCATGAGTCCTGGGTCAGCAACTGCTTCAATGTCATCACCCCTCTCCATAGCTGAATGCACCCAGCTCACTATGTCTGTGTTTTCTGGAAATGATGGATCCAAGGCCTTCTTTCTGGTTATCAACTCCAGTACAACCACCCCATAGCTGTAGACATCTGATTCCTTGCTCTTTCTGGTTGAATATGCAGTCTCTGTTGCAAGGAATGCAAAAAAATAAAGGGGAAGTTAATGATAGGTCCCTGACAAAGGGTTTGGTTAGCGATAAGGATGTCGAAATATCCCATATGCACCAGGTCCTTCTCAAAAAAGATGCATTTAGAGTAGGTCATCTGTTGACTTTTCTCCCCTAGGACCCCTATACATGACAAACTATTACTTTATTGCTCTTTATTACTAAGCAATTGTCTCTCTTTATTACTGAATTGTAGCTCTTGCTATAGTGAAATCATTGTAGCAATTCTCTTTTTGAGAAATCACGTTTAAAAAAATTTACTACAATAAAATCACTGTAGCAATTGTTGCTCTTTAGTACAGAACTGCTGCTCTTTGTTACAGTGAGCATAAAGCAACAATTCGGTAATAAATAGCAACAATTGCTACAGTAAAAGCAATTGATGCTTTTTATAACCGAATTATTGCTCTGGCTATAGTGAATCACTGTAAATTTTTTGTGAAATCTTGTTTTTAAAAAAATTTGCTACAGTGAAATCACTGTAGCAACTGTTGCTCTTTATTACCGAATTGTTGCTCTCCATGTGATTTCCTCGTACTATTGTATGCATGGGTAAAATGGATATTTTCCAAATATAAGGACCGAACGTAATCAACGATATTTCACTGTCCTTTGCATTAAAAATTTCTTCTGTCAGGGATTAATCACCAACTATCCCCAAAAATTAGGGAAATTTTATGCATACCCCAAAAATCTGTAACTTAGCCCCCATCTCCCATCAGTTTCACAATAACTTACTCAAAATTGTTAAAATATCATTTATACCCTTATTTTATACCCCACATCTAACTAAAACCTAAAACAGAACCCTTTGGGCATCGACTGCAATTGGAAAGGAATTGAGAGGTGACGACGACATGACTATGACATCATTGGCAGCGACATCAGCAACATGGCTCGAAGATCCCATTTCCCCTGATCGGATTGCTCCATACAAGATCTAACCCTTCTAGCAATGGAGAAAGAAGAGGGGCATCTCTCTCTCTCTCTCTCTCTCTCTCTCTCTCTTATCAAGCCATCAATGAATGGCAAATGATCAAAATAACCCTCCCCACATCCCTATACTCGTGGGCTTCAACATCGGAAAGGAGTGGGGTATGATCAAGATGGAGCGAGCCATTTAACTGGTGTGTATTCAATGTGGGGTGTAAAATGGAAGGGTATTTTTGGGATAGAAATGGGGTATAATCAAAGAAAATGGGGTGTATTCAAGTTTGATGGAAATGGGGGACTAATTACAGATTTTTGGGGTATGAATAAAATTTCCCAAAAATAAAAATGAAAACAAAATAATATATTTAGTTCACAAGTAAAGAAATTTCATACTTGGGATGATAAAATCCATACCTGGAGAGATATAACCAATGGTGCCCATGATCGCAGTGGAACAAGGGGACGCTGAGAATTGATCCATAAGCTTGGCAATGCCGAAATCTGAGATATGAGGCTCCATCTCCGAGTTCAAAAGTATGTTTTTCGGTTTAATATCACGATGAATGATAGCAGGATTGCAGTCATCGTGAACATATGCTAGCCCTTGAGCAGTTCCAAGCGCTATCTTGTAGCGTACCTTCCACTGCAGAACGGGCGGTGGCCTGATATCATGTAGGACATCATGAAGGCTTCCGTTCTCCATGTACTCGTACAGAATCAAGCCGTAATCGTTTCTCGACCAGAAATTCACCAACTTCACAAGATTTCGGTGTCTAATCCTTCCAACTGTTTGAATCTCTCTCACCATGCTTGCACTTGATCCCTTCTGCCCGGTAAAAGCAAGCTTCTTTACAGCATACACTTTCTCCGGGCTCAAAGAAGCCTTGTAAACAATCCCATGAGCTCCTCTCCCCAAAACATACTTCTCATTCAAGTTCTCTGTGGCTTCCATTACTTTGTTCAGTACGAAAGAGGACCCTTCATGTAATGATGGGCTCCTCTCTATCCTTGTTCTTTTACACCTGAGGAGTGTACAACCAAGCCCAAGGCACACCAAGAAACATAGAAATGATGAGCCAAGAATTATCGCCCCGATTTCAATCCTGCTAAGTCCCTTTGAATTGCTTGATGTGTTGCATGGTCTTAAAATCCCGGTCTTCGCACAAGACGAGTCGCCTATCTGACAAGAGATGCAAAGGCCAGGATTCCCCATAAACGAATCCGGTGAGGAGTTCAAAAACTTCAGCATTTTTTCCGGTACTGGACCTGCGAAAAGATTGTACGAAACATTCACCTCAAGCAATGAACTCAGATCGCCCAGGAATGACGGGCTTCCAGTCAGATTGTTGATAGAGAGATCCAAGCTCTGTAGCTTATCCAATTTTTCCAGTTCTGATGGAACCTGACCTACAAGCCCGTTGCTGCTGAGATTCAAAGCTACTTCCAGGTGTTGTAATGCACCCAACGATGATGGGATATTACCTCCCAAACAATTCCTGCCCAGTTGCAATTCCGTTAGCTTGCCAAATTGCGCGACGAAATCTGGAATCCCTCCACTCAACTGATTGCCTTTCAGTATCAATTGAGACAGAAGTGTTAGGTTTGCTAAGCTGGCTGGGATGGAACCATTCAAAGAATTGAGACCCAAATCCAGCAGATATAACTTACTGCAGCGTGAGATTCGTAGCGGCAGCTGACCGTATAAATTATTATTGGACAGATTCAGAACCTGCAGGTTCACTAGGTTTCCGATTTCTGGAGGAATAGGCCCGTCAAGCTTGTTAATCGACAAATTGATCATCGTGAGATTCACACAGTTTCCCAAGCTCGGGGGTATGTGTCCATTCAAATTGTTTGCTCTCAAGTCCATATACATTAGGCTTGAATTCTCTGGAAACCATGGAAGCGAATCGGTGAGGTTGTTATGACCAAGAATCAGCCTCCGCAACGTCGAGCAGTTCCCGATATCTAAAGGCACACTACCATGAAGAAGGTTAAACCCCAAGTTCAAAACCTTTAACTGTCTCCCGAAACAAATATTCGGTGGGATTTCACCAACAAAGCTATTGTTAGTGAAGTCGATCTGCACCAAACTGCTGTTAATCCCCAAGCCTCGAGGAATGACCCCAGTAAACCGGTTATTGAACAGAGAGATGTTTCTCAGGTTTCTCAGCCCGGCCATCTCCAAGGGCAGCTCCCCTGAGAGATTGTTGTTGTAAAGGAGAACAATCTCAAGGTGCTGGATTCTCCAAACCTCTATTGGGACCTCTCCAGTCAGGAGATTGCTGAATAGAAGGAGACTCTGCAATTGACTCAGCTTACCCAATTCTCTCGGAATGTTCCCCTCTAGCTGGTTCTGGTACATCTCTAATGCAGTGAGTGATCTGCATTTCCCGAGCTCCGGTGGAATTGACCCCGATAAAGAGTTCTCGGAGATGTAAAGCGTGGAAAGCTTGGTTAACGAACCGATCGAGGATGGTATCTCACCGGACAAGCTGTTGTCGACGACAGCAAAGACTGTCAACCTACTGCAGTTTCCGAGCCCTTTCGGGATCTCGCCTTCGAACTGATTGAATGAAAGGATTAACTGTTGCAGTTCATTGCAACTGCTTGAACCCAAAGGGATCTTCCCCACTAGACCATTCTGACTTACATCCAAGAAAGTAAGAGCAGTGATTTTATCTAAGCTTTTCGGTAGAGGGCCAGTCAGCTGGTTATCAAACAGATTGAGATCCTCCAACTTAGTACAGTTCCCGATCGAATCAGGCAAGATACCCGAAAGGAGATTATCGCTCAACCAGAGGGAGGTGAGCCTGCTCAGGTTTCCGACGCTGGTCGGGATTGAGCCGCTGAGATTGTTCTGATTAAGGAAGACCGTTTCGAGATCAGAAATCCGAAACAGCGTGTCCGGAATCTCTCCAGAGAGGGAATTGCTGTAGAGGGAGAGGTAGGAGAGCCGCTGGAGGCGGTGGAGGGACTCGGGTATCTCACCGGAGAGGGAATTGCTCGAGAGGTCCAAGTACTCGAGGCGGGTGCAGTTACCCAATTCCGGGGGGATTGGCCCTGAGAGGTCGTTGGCCCCGAGATCAATCCTTCGGAGCCATCTCAGCTGCCCAATCTCCGGCCCCAATTTGCCCCATATCCGGTTCTCGGAGAGATTGAGCGACTCCACATTGCAACCGGTGTCGCAGTGGATTCCCACCCATTTGCAGGGAGTTGGGTCTGAAGAATTCCAGGTGGAGTTGATGGAGGTTGGTAGCATCAGGGTATTGGTGAGGGCAAGGAGCGCCTCCCCATCGGAGCTCAGACCGTAGGATAATGGAAGGGAGGCCAAGAATAGCAACAAAGGATGCCAAAGAAGACTACCCATCTCTTGAAAAACCTTGGAGAGTTCAGGAAATCTAACCAAAATGGAAACTTTTAGCCTAGAAGAGATGTAACCCACTCTTTCAGTAGAAGTAGAAAGCTAAGAACCTAGAGAGAGAGAGAGAGAGAGAGAGAGAGAGAGAGAGAGAGAGAGAGAGAGAGAGAGAGAGAGAGAGAGAAAGAGAGAACGTCCGGCTGCCGAGGGAGAAGAACAGCAAGAAAGGATGCCAAAGAAGACAACCCATCTCTTGAAAACCTTGGAGAGTTCGGAAAATCTAACCAAAATGGAAACTTTTAGCCAAGAAGAGATGTAACCCACTCTCTCAGAAGTAGAAAGTTAAGAACCTAGAGAGAGAGAGAGAGAGAGAGAGAGAGAGAGAGAGAGTACCTCCGACTGCCGAGGTAGAGGAAACGGGAGGAGATTCTGAGGTGATTTCCCAAGCACAGAGGGGGAAATGCGATGCAAATCTATGGCGGATGCATGGGCCGACATTTATTCTTTGATTTTTTGAATTTTTTAGACGAGCCCGTGTTTCTTTTTGGTTTGGTAGTGGAGCGCTGCCGGTGTTCAGACCAGGGGCGACGAGCGGCTGGGCTTTTCAACGGTGGGAGACCCAATGATGACAGCTTTGTCGGATTTGGATGAGAAAGGCCGGTTTTGGGTCGGATCTTTGTAGAATCCCAATCCGAGTCCTATAAATTTGTCGGATTTCGATGGGGGTTAAAATTTCTTACTGGGTTCAGAATTCAGATTGGACTCTAGAAAGATGCTAGCAATTTGGCTTCCTTTAGGGCCTAGGGGTGCAATTCGGGTCGGGTTGGTTCAGGTATGAGCCAACCGGGAGTTGAACTAGTTCAATTCTACCATATTGAAACCAGGATCAATCTAAATTTCGTATAGACCTGAACCGACCCGACCCACACTAATGCCGGGTAGGGTAGGGTGGGTTCTTGGATTGTTAGTTGGCCTAAAAATAACAATGACTTGGCTAGTAACTGGTAAGCCGAAGGCGCACATTAAGCTTTACACACATGTTGAATTCTCTTAAATAGTTGGCTCAATGTTAGCAAACAACAAATGGTAACTAGTGTACCAGTGTGAGTTCTGAAGCCCCAAAGTACATCAAATCTAAAAGATTTTATCGATTGTCCGTTGCAATTGTTAGTTTGAAGAGCATTTTTAATAAGTCTATTGATTTTAGAAAATACTTATTTTTTATAGAAGTATTATCTAAGATAAGGTAATTATGCTAAAAAAAAACCAACAATTTTAAAACCCTTAGTTAAAGATTTGAAAATCGATGTAAAAATTTGAGTGCAAATTTCTTTTGTATATGAGTTTGGTTCTCGGGTTGGGTCTGGTCTATCCGAGCCCCAACCCGAAAGCGCTTATATTTAGTCGGGTCCACAAAACAAAGAACTGAAAGTTTGCCAACCAAACTAGCTAGCAACCCGGTATTCTCTCACACCCTCGATCTCTTCGAGGTCTTTGGAGCTCCTGGAGGAGGAGGAGGGTTCCGCTAGGCATCAGGAAACCTTGGGATGTGTTGGTCATGGCGATTGTGTGGGTGATCTGGCTTGAGAGGAATAATCGGATCTTCAATGTTTCTTCGGCCGGGCAGGAGAATCTACGTCGTTCAGTGGTTTCTCTTTTCGGGACTTGGATTATTCCTTGGCGTGACAAGCTAGGGGAGGAGGCTTCTTTTTTCTGTAACAGCATCATTTCTTGAGTTTTAATTGATTCTGGTCGGGGTCCGCCAAACCCTCCCTCCCGTTGGAGGGGTTCTCAAAAAAAAAACTAGCTAACAACTTCACTTATTAGATACTTATATAAGATTAGCCATGACCAAACATCAAGAACATAAACCCAGCACAAACCTCAAACTCCTTTCAATAATTGTGCCAATTACATAAATAGAGACCTTAAATCGAATCATGCGTTCATCAAATAAATAACCAGAGTGTAAGTCTCTTAGTGGTTGTACTAAGGGCATGGGATCGAATCTTGCCTTTATCGAATAAATAACCAGTAGGGGTCCAAGCCTTACCCCTCCTAAAATGTGAGGTTTGATGGGTGCCTCAAAAGAGAAACTTAGCTCAAAATTTATTTAAACAAAACAAAATAATAGAGGACTTACGGCAAATATAACTTCAAATAAAATGCGGGATGCAAACATAAATGGTTTTAGACTAGAGCTTTATGTGATAAGAGTTCAAACAACATATGCCACCTTAGTTACCTCATAAACACAGCAAATCATATCTTAAGCTAGATTTAGGGTTGCAACTTGGGCGATCGAATTAGAGGTCAACCCAAGCCCAACCCTAACTTGTAGAACCCTTAACCCACGATCCAACCCGACCTTCAACCCACGATGCCCAATCCGAGCCCAATCCGAGAAGAAATTTCCAAGCACGGATTAGCGTAAGTTGGTGGGTTAGGTCTGGTTGCACGGGGTTCGGTAATACTTATTTTATTACTTGTCTGAAGTTTTTTATTTTTAAGAGCAAAATATCAACAAGAAAATATAATTTTTCTTGATCCTTAGTAATAAGATCTCTTACCTCCATCGTCTATTAGTTTGTGGTTCTTTAGATAGTAAAAATGATCCATGCATGTCAAGGAAGAAAATTCCTAAATCCTGAGGTTTATAAGGTGACATGTTCTACTCAACTTGGGTTCAGATAGTGTTGGGTTGCTCGACCCCTTGGCCCAAGCCCAACCCAGATTTTGTTCGGGTAGCATTTTTTCAATCCGAACCCAACCCTTCCTTCGACAAAATGAGCCCAAACCCGACCCAAAGTTGGGTTGGGTCAGGTTCAACCTGCCCAAGCTGCAACCCTAGGTAGAGAGACCAACTCAATCAACAATACATGTTAAGATGGTCAAAATTTGACATGAAAAATGGAAAGATATGCAATCCACCCACCCCACTAAGAGGATTGCAAGTCAGAGATTAGTGAAAGCTTTACATTTCATTAACAATTGAGTGACCGTCATTAAATTAATGGTAATGTCATAATCACCACTAACCCATTATTGAGCTTTAATGAACATAGATGTGAACAAAATCCAACATAAGAACGAAAAAGCAGTGAGTCAGAGTGAAAGGTTGGTAGCATCAGAGATGCTTCCTACATCTCAAAACAAAGCAATGAGTTAAGCTCATAAACAAAGAAACTAGCAATTGCACACAAAGCATAAATAAAAAATTATAGGTCTGAAGTCCGTTCTTTTAATAAACTGGTAGGGGTCAAGGCCGAATCCCTCCTCATCGACAAAAGGGATTTCTCAAAAATAAAAATAAAAATTTGTGGGTCTAAAGATCAAGGCGCAAGATTGACGCTTTAGTAAATTTCCTAGATCAGACTATCAAAGGTGTGCCAGACGGCGGCCAAGCATCTTCGGTTAGCCATGCCTTTGCAATCCCTAAAAGTAACTTAGGTTTGAGTCCACCGGATTTGTCTACTATTAAGGTTAATGTAGATGTTTCTACCAATACTAAGGGGTCAGTTGTCGAGTTGATGGCTCAATACATGCTCACAACCCATATTTTCTTGAGCACCAGACCCGGGCGCTCGGGCACCTATCTAGACTGAATCCCCCGCATATCGACTTTTGCTGGGCACCAATCCAGGGTGCCTGGGTTCAAGACTCCTAAAAACCCGAAACTCGCACCACCCTCATTTTGTCTCGAGATGGTGGATAAGAGGCAGGTTCCGGGCAAAAATGATATCGGCCGAAAGTTTCATACAGAGAGCGTTTTAATCTATTCTCCTATTTAAAGGCTCCTAAGTATAAAACTATTGGCTGGTCGAATTTTGGCCCGAAACCTGCGCCACCCACGTTTTGCCTCAGGGTGAACGATATGGCGCGAGTTTTGGGCAAAATAGCAACTGGCCAAAAGTTTCATAGTTATAGTATTTTCGTCTCTTTCCTTCCTTAAAGGCCTCACAGTATGAAACTTTTGGCAGATTAAGTTTTGGCCTGAAACCCACGCTACCCACGTTAAGGATCGGGACGATGGTTATGGAATAGGTTTCAGGCGAAATTACGACTGGCCGAAAGATTCATACCGAGGGCATTTTTATCTCTTTTTTTTCTTTTTAAAGGCCCCCTGGATATGAAACTCTCAGTCGATCAAATTTTGCTTGAAACTCGCACTACACACGCTTAGTCTCAAGATAGCAGATATGGCGTGGGTTTCCGAAAAAAATGCGACCGGCCGAAAGTTTCATAGTAGGATCTGTAACGCCTTGGTATTTTACGGATTTGGGTAACTTGTATAACACTAGGGTGTTAACAGAAAAACTTAGTTTAACGATTTTCATAAAGTAAGAAAACGATTGGAGCTTCTTTATTTAAGTAAACCATGTAGTACATTTAATAGTTTCATGTATTTGGCGTATTATATTAAGAAAACGACATCTAGCTCCAAGATTCTTAAGATCTTTACTCCCACCTCCTCATACTAGGGAGTGTAGAATGGATACTCAATTCCCTCCGGTTCATTCTCGATGTTCTCCTCAGTTTCCTATTTACCAGGTCCTACATGGTGACTATCTACAGTAAGCAAAAAACTTGTAGGGGGTGAGTCTAAACTATATACTCACCAATAATCCTAGCTTATTCAAGATAAGTTTAATGGACTGAAATCTATAACAAATATGTTCATGAGTATTTATAGAGAAGTTACTGATCACCTGATTCCTTTTTTGACTTCAGCTAGGGTAAGAATTATACCTAGGGTCACTTTTGGTCTCAAGACAAGATTAGCCTCACACCTAGGTTTCTTTTAGTCATAAATATAAGTTTAGCCCTACACCATGTTTCTTTTTGTCATACGACAAGGCTAGCCCTATACCTAGATTTTTTTTAGATCTCAGCCAGAGCAAACCCTACACCCACAATGATCAGTATCTCCCCTATTTTATCTCGGTTCTTAAATATTTATCTATCATTTCAATATCAAAATTTTAACAAGAATTTACCAAGTTTAGATCCCTATATGATGGGCTAAAGTGTTCTTCTTCGGTTCCCTTAACTTGATTAAGATATAAAATTAGCATGCTTCTAGTTATTAGTTGGTGTTTTTACTTATTCAATTTGGCAGTCTGCACTGTATGGGTCCTAGGGTGATAGAATCGAATTATGAGGTCAGATTGCTAAGTTATGGTTAAAAGATCAATCAATTAGAGTCATTTTATCCTATAAAGGTATTTTGGTCATTTCCAAAGGGATTAATCTTTTTATATATGATAGGTTTTTCTGTTTTGAGTCCGTGACCGCAAACTAAAGTTGATTTCGAATTCATTTGCTTCAGATATTGCTAAAATGGTCAAATATGTCATAATAGGGCTGATGAGTTACCCTTAGTAATAATATCAAGTTGTTTATAAAAACTAAGTGTAGTTTAAAAATTCAGAGAGGTTCTAAACTGTGCATAATGGGCTAGGCTTGACTGTGTAGTGGACTAGGGCCAAGGCTTGGGCTTCAGCCCAATAATTAAATTTAATAAATTATAGTGGGCTTCAGTCCATCATAACTCAACGATTCATTAAAGACAATGGGCTTCGGCTCATTATAACTCAGGGATTCATTAAAGACAGGCTTCGGCCCATTATAACTCAAGGAAAGGAGGATCTGGGCTTGTCCAGGTGGTGGTGCAAACGGTGGTCTGAACAGGTGGTGACCAGCGACGACCGACGGTCCGATGGGCGACGACCGAAGGTCCGACAGGAGATGATCGACGACGATTGGCCACAGACGGTGGTGGAGGATGGTCCGGTAGGCAACATCCGGCAGTGGCCGGCGACTACTGGCAGTGGGCGACGACTGGCGACGATCAACGACTGTGGGGTGGTCCGGCGAGCGACGGCCAATGATAGTCCAGTGGAGACTAGAGGTCCAGTGGTGGACTGGTAGCGGTCTGGTGGCGACCAGTGGTCCGACGATAGTTTGGTAGCCCAGTTTGGGTTATGGTGGTGGGGCTACTATAGTGGGCATAACTTTCGAGGGAAGCTTTGGGATTTGTATGGGTATGAGATGTACTGAGGGGATTTATATTATCGTTTTGAGAATACTAAAGGTCTAGGGTTTTAAATGAAAAATAACTAATAAATTATGGTTTAACTTTTATTCAATTAGGAACCCAAGATTCATCAGTTTAGTCAGGTCGGAATCCAAAGGCACCCAACGGTTCAGCTAGCTAATCTTTGGTGTTCCTATGGTTTTATGACTATTATATCTAGATTCTTATCAGAATCTAAAAATTTAGTAGTTAGGTGTGGATGTATTTATAAAATGGGTTCAGGGATCAAATCTTCTTATAGCCCTTTTTGGTTTTTAAATTTTAAATTGTCTTATTCGGGGTCAAAATGAAAAAGTTTAAATACGATTTTTGATTGTTTCGACAAGCCGGATGTATTGGCGTTGTTCGATTCTTGGTATGAGAAATCTACAATTAAATTTTTATTTGCATTAATATCAATTTAATTTTTTAAAATTTCGGGATGTTATATCTTCTACTCCTAAAAAAAATTTCATCCTCGAAATTTAAAATATATACCTTGTGTGTCGAATAAATATTGATAATACTTCGGTATCTCGAACTCCAATTCCCAAATGGCTTCCTTATGTCTTACGTCGAAATCATTACCTATCTTGAATATCAAAAATATTTAAAATAAATTCCATAGAATGGTGCTCCTATTTTTATTGGGCATTGGGATGCTTGTAGAACTAATAGGTTTTCAAATTCTCATTTTTAAGCACTTAAACGCAAGCTAAGTAATATCTCTGTCCATTCCATGCTATTGGTATTATCATTTTTTGGAATATTTTAAATAAGAAATTTTAATCGATGGCCTTATGGAGTTTCGATATTATTTTGGCATACCTTGAAACCTCTGACAATAGCTCTTATGTTTGTAGCATTAATTGTTTCTCATAAGAGATAGTTATTTTGAAACATTAACTTATCCAACAATCGAAGTTGTAGTTTTGAGATGAGTTTATATTTTTCCTTAGTTGAAAGTATGTTACTATGAACTTATTGAGTTAAAATCTGAGTGTCTTGTTTACAGGATCTAAAGGACAAAGGCAATAATAAGATAATAAACTCTAAGTTTTGAAAACAATACTTCTTTTGCTTTCTCTACTCACACATCAACTGTACCTGGCTACTGTATTCACTAGAAACCACAGTGATAGGAAAATAGAGTTGGTCCAATAGTTGAGATAATTTCATTGATTAGATGTGGGATGGCCAAGCCTTGGATAATATCTCTCTAAAGAAACAAAATAGTGATAAATTCAGCTATCGTGTGAGCAGTTGAGTTCCCTCTGTGACGATTAAGATTGTTATAAAGTATCGAGAGTATTCCTATGATGGTTTGGATTTTTTTTATAGGGGTCTTCTTTTCATTAAGGGATAGAAACTAATTGATGATTTGGGAATTGACTTCTATTGGTAATCCTATGGTCTTGATACTTTCACTTAGATTGAAATCCGACTAAAAGGTCTAAGGTGTTAACCTTAAATAATTTTCATCGAGAACAATCCTTGAAAATCTCTAGTTATGTTCTTTGGTTATGATGACCATTGAAATAGGAACTTATAACTGGTATCCATCCATATTTCTTTTAATAGGGGTCCTCGTAGGAACATTCTTGACACTAATGAATGTTTTTTGGGAATGCCACTTTCATTTTCAATGTTGCTCCTTATTATCACGGTGGTACATGTAACATCTACCCCAAACAAACAAGATATTGTCTGCTTTACCTGTGCCCGCACGAGAACTTCCCAGGAGGTGACCCATCCTAGCATTGCTCTCGCCCGAGCACACGTAACTACGGAGTTCTTATGAAATCTGTAGCGGTGCATGATTTTAAAATGCGTGTTCTATATTTAGGAGGAGAAATTATATAAGCACCTCAGGATCTCATTCTCTACAGACGATGTGGGGCTAACTTGTGGCCTTGTGTACCTCGCCTCACCTCATCCATCTTGGCATTCCACCCTCAGGAGTCTTGCTTCTTGGCTATTGGAACTTGGTCGTCACAATCCACCCCTTAAGGGCTAAACGTCCTCGTGTAGGGTTTGACACCCCCCATTGCGAAGAGAACTGGCTTTGATATCATTTTGCAACATCCGCCCCAAACACACAAGATATTGTCTGTGCCTGTACGAGAACTTCCCAAGAGGTCACCCATCCTAGTACTGCTCTCGCCCAAGTATGCTTAACTACGGATTTCTTATGAAATCTGTAGCGGCGCACAGTTTTAGAATGCATCTTCTATGTTTGGGAGGAAAAATTATATAAATAGCTCATGATCTTCTTCTCTACAAGCGATGTGGGGCCAACTCGTGCCTTATACACCTCACCTCACCTTTTTTTTTTTTTTAAATGTGTCTTTGATATAAAGAGAAGGTCCTCAAAAGTTTAGGTTGTAGTCATAAGACTTTTACTGGATGATTTAAAATATAAGGATATTTACAACCTCAATCTAGCGATAATATTTTTAAGTAATTGTCCTAAATATTTTTAAGTAATATTTTTATGTAACTATTATTGTCATAACTTTTTTTTTATTCTTTGCTTTTCAAAGAACTATAAAAAATTTTAAACTATGAACTCTAATCATTTAGGCCGTGCGGAGGCAAACCATCATGTTCTCGAAATTGGCTCCACCTTAGGTGGCTCAATACTGGTAGTTGGTAGCCCTTTTTCCCAATGGAAGGTTCCACCTAACCCTAGGTAGCCTTTTCTTTAAACTCAAATTCGAGATGCAATGATCAGCCCATCATAACTCAAGGATTTATTAAATACATCGGGCTTTGGCCCATTTTAACTCAAGGATTCATTAAAGACAGTGAGCCTTGGCCCATTATAACTCAAGGATTCATTAAAAGGTAGTGGGATTCGGCCCATTATAACTCAAGGATTCATTAAAAACTATGGGCTTCGACCCATTATGACACAAGGAGAGGAGGGTCTGGGCTTACCCAGGTAGTGGTGCAAATGGTGGTCCGAACAGGTGGTGACCAGTGACGACCAATGGTATAGTGGGTGGTGACCAAAGGTTCGACGGGAAACGACTAGCGGTGATTGGCAATGGACGGTGGTGGCGGGTGGTCCGGCAGGCAACGGAAGGCAATGGCCTATGGCAACTGGAGGCGGTCAGCAACAGTGGGGTGGTCCGGTGAGCGATGGCTGATGGTTGGTTGGCGACCGTAGGTCTGGCGGCGGTCGGATGGAGGCTGGTGGTCCGATGAGAGGAAACCTGATGACTGTTGGGTGGCCCAGTTTGGGTTATGGTGGTGGGGCTACTGTGGTTGGTACAACTATCGAGGAAAGATTTAAGATTTATCTAGGTATGACATGTAGTGAGGGGGTTTATATAACCTTTTTGAGAATACCAAAGGTTCAGGTTTAAAATGAAAAACAGCCAATAAATTATGGTTTAACTTTTATTCAGTTAGGAACCAAAGAATTATTGATTTAGTCAGGTCGAAATCCAAAGGCACCCAACTGTTCAGCTAGCTAACCTTTAGTCTTCCAATTGTTTTATATATATTATTTCTACATTCTTATGAAAATCTACTAATTGTTTAGTGGTTAGGTGTAGATATATTTATAAAAAGGGTTCAGGGATCAAATCTTCTTGGTTTTTAAATTTTAAAGTGCCTTATACAGGGTCAAAATGGAAAAGTTTATATACGATTTTTGACATTTCGACGAGCCGGATGCATTGACTTGGTCCAACTCTTTGTTTAATAAATCTATTGTTAAATTTTTATTTGCATAAATATCGATTTAATTCTTTTAAAATTTTGGGATGTTACATCCTCTACTCTTTAAAAAAATATTCCATCCTCAAAAATTAAAATGCATACCATATATGTCGAATAAATATTGATATTACTTCCATATCTCAAACTCTAATTTCCAAGTGGCTTCCTTATTTCTTACATCAAAATCATTACCTATCTTGAATATCAAAAATATTTAAAAATAAATTCCATAAGATGGTGCGTCTATTTTTATTGGGCACATGGGTGCTTGTAGAACTAATAGGCTTTCAAATTCTTATTTTTGAGATACTTAAACGTAAGCTAAGTAATATCCCTCTCCATTCCATGCCACTGGTATTATCGTTTTTCAGTATATTTTAATTAAATTTTTTTGATCGATAACCTTATTGAGTTTCGATATTACTTTGGCTGACCTTAAAACCTCTGACAGTAGCTTTTACATTTGTAGCATTAATCGTTTCTCCTAAGAGGTAGTTATTTTGGAAAATTAACTTATCCAACAGTCGAAGTTGCAGTCTTGGGATGAGTTTATATTTTTCCTTAGTTGAAAGTATGTTACTATGAACTTATTGAGAAGAAATCTAAGTGCCTTATTTAAGGGATCCAAAGAACTATGGTAGTAATAAGACAATAAACTCTAAGTTTTGGAAACAAGATTTCTTTGACTTTCTCTACTCACACATCAACTGTACTTGGTTATTGTATTCACTAGAAACCACAATGATAGAAAAATAGAGTTGGCCCAAGGGTCAAGGTAACTTCATTGATTAGGTGTGGGATGATCAAGCCTTGGATAATATCTCTCTCTGAAGAAACAAAATAGTGGTAAATTTTGCTACCCTGTGAGCCATTGAGTTAATTTCCTTTGTGACGGTTAAAACTGTTATAAAGTATCATACTGCCTTGAGAGTATTTCTATGATGGTTTGGATTTTTTGATAGGGGTCTTCCTTGCATTAAGAGATAGAAACCAATCGATGATTTGGGAATCAACTTTTATTGGTAATCCTATGATCTTGGAACTTCCACTAAAATTGAAATCCAACTAAGAAGCTTGAGCTTCTTGTCATACAAGGGTCTAAGGTGTTAATCTTAAAGAATTTTCATCGACAACAATCCTTGGAAATCTCTGATTGTGTTATCTGGTTATGATGACCCTTGAAATAAAAACTTACTAGTGGTATCCATCCATATTACTCTTAATAGGGGTACTCGTAGGAATAGTCTTGACACTTATGGAAGTTTCTTGGGAATGTCACTTTCATCCTCAATGTTGCTCCTTATTATCATGAAGGTGGTACCTTTGATGACAGCTATCGAAGACATAGGAAGGAAATTCTAATTTTCATTTAAGAGGTAGCCCTAGAATATTTGCGAGAAAACGCATACCTAAATCTCGGTACGATTAGTGTGGGCTTTGGGAAGAATGGTCCTACTTTATCTGCATAGGAATAAGTGTCTAATATCGATTTGCTCTTAAAGAAAACTATGGTTATTTGCTTTCTTATTGTAGAAGTTTCTTTTACTTCTAGAGGTTGAAGGTTTATTTTCTATTGGAAATGGACTATAAAGCTAAAATGTGCCTCAACCAATCACTCGCTAGTAACATATTAATCCCTTCTTAATCAAGTTGTTGGTCAGCTATTTCATCATTGATTTTGTTCCTGAAAACTTATTTTTTTTGTAGCATCACTAATTGGTGTACTGATACAAAGAGAGGGTCCTCAAAAGTTTAGGTTGTAGTCATAAGGCTTTTACTAGATGATTTAAGATATAAGGATATTTACAGCCTCAGTTTAGCAATAATATTTTTAAATAATTGGTTTATGTAACTATTAATGTCATAACTTTTTGTTTATTATTTGCTTTTCAAAGAGCTATAAAAAATTTCAAACTATCGAACTCTGATTATTTAGGATGTGCGGAGGTAAACCATTATGTTCTCGAAATCAAAATCCTAGATAGCTTCACCTTAGGTGGCTCCACACTGGCACTTGGCAGTCCTTTTCCTCAAGGAATGGCTCCATCTAACCCCAGTTAGCCCTTTCTCAAGTAGCCATTTTATTTGAAATCGAATTCGAGATGCGATAATTAACCACGGTCCTAAATGTCATAGAATATGTTAAAAATTCTAAGTCAATCATGTACTTGAAATAACTCATCTATGCAATAATGATTCAACCCTTGTCCACTATGTTTTTGTAAAAATTAAATACTAGGAGGTGCCTTAGTATCCTACATTCAACTAGACCTTATTTAAAATTTTACTTATAGTTTTAATCATCTGTATATTATTAAACGCTTGAGGTTGGAGTTCGTTTGACTTCTCCACTACAACCCTCATTAGAGTAGTATCTTAGTCTTGTTGGGGCTATTAGGGTCGCTTCATTTAGTCGAGTAGTACGTAAATCTAATTCTTGTGTTAAACTACTCTCATCGAGATTCATGTTTTTAAATTAACCTAGGTAAGGTTTTAATACTTTGGATAGGTTTCAGGTTGCACAAGATAAATATTGATGGTTAGTCTTTGATACACGAAAACTTAAATTTATAATTTTTTTTTACCTTCCACTATAGCATTGAAGCCTTTATCACTTCATGACACTAATGTGGAGTTCTTGGCTTGAATTTTATGTCCGAGTTATGAATCCTTGTTTCATTTTAGGTAATACTAAGTTTATATTAATAAAGATTAGGCATATCGAGACCATTTTTTTTTATGATCGTTGAACATTATTTCTCCTAAGATACTCTAGTAAAGTGTTCTCAAGAAAGATCTTGGGAGGTAGGAGCTTAAATTAAGGTACTCATTAGGGATTTCTTTACCTTTCTCAAGTTACTACTAGGGTTTATAATACATTTTTATGATTCCACAACTTTATGAAAAGATAGCATATAGATCTAGTTAGTTTCTAGTTCTCTTTAGGTAATCATGTATTTTAATTTTGATGCACCTATATTATCTTCTAGGTTGACTTACTCCTCAGCGACCCATGCTATTGTCTTATACTTACACATCAAAGGATATTATAACATATTTAAAAGAACGATCCTAAATTTAAGTTTAGATATATATTCTTTGTTCTAGAGATTAAGTATCTTAAATCATCAATGTCTCAATCATCTAGGGCTTGGTGTACCAAAATCTAACTCCCTTGAACCTAACTTGTCATCTAGGCTAAGTGACTAGTTTACTGATGTCATAAATCTATTTTTTTTATCTCCTTGTGATTTATTACCATAGCTCTGATACCAAGATGTAACATTTGCCCCAAACACACAAGATATTATCCACTTTGCCCATGCCTGCTTGAGGACTTCCAGGAGGGGTCTCCTATCCAAGTACTACTCTTGCCCGAGTACACTTAACTACTGAGTTCTTACGAAATCCATAGCAGCGCACGGTTTTAACGTGTCTTCTATGTTTGAAAAGAAAAATTATATACGTAGCTCATGATTTTATTTTCTCCAGACGACGTGGGGCTAATTTGTGGCCTTGCACACCTCACCTCATCCGTCTTGGCATCATAGCCTCAGGAGTCTTGGCTCTTGGCTATTAGATTTTGGCAGTCACAATCCGGTTCCCTTAAGGGCTACACATCAACATGTAGGGTTAGACCCTCCCCATTGTGAGGAGAATATGCTCTGATATCAAGTTGTAATGCCCCAATATTTTATGGATTTGGGTGACCCATATAACACTGGGGTGTTAAAAGGAAAACTTGGTTTAATAATTTCCGTAAAGTAAAAAAATGATTGGAGCCTTTTTATTTAAGTAAACCATATAGTACATTTAATAGTTTCAAGTACATGGCTTATTATATTAAGAAAACGACATCTAGCTCCAAGATTCTTTAGATCTCCACTTTCACTTACTCATAGTAGAGAGTAGAAAGCGAATCTTCTATTCCCTTCGGTTCATTCTCGATATTCTCCTTAGCTTCCTCTTCACCAGGTCCTACAGGGTTAGTATCTGCAGTAGGCATAAAACCTGTAGGGGGTGAGTCTAAATCACATACTCACCAATAACCCTAGCTTATTCAAAATAAGTTTAATGGACTAAAATATATAAAAAATTTATTCATAAGTATTTATAAAGAAGTTATTGATCACCCGATTCCTTTTTTGGCTCAAGCTAGGATACGTAGGAACTTACCCAGTGTCACTATTTGTCTCAAGATAAGGCTAGCCCAACACCTAGATTTCTTTTAGTCACAAAGACAAGGCAAGCCTCACACCCATAATGATCAGCATATTTTCTACCTTATCTCTGTTCTAACATATTTATCTATCATTTTAATATCATAATCTTAATAAGAGTTTATTGGATTTAGATCCCCTACCTGATGGGCTAAAGTATTCTTCCTCGGTAGATGATCCTTTAAATGATTAAGACCTAAAATCGGTATACTTTTATTTATTAGTTAATATTTTTACTTATTTAATTTGATAGTCCTTACAATGTAGGTCCTAGGGTGACTGACATAATTAAATTCTGAGGTCAGAGGGCCAACTTATGGTTAAAAGATCGATCAATTAGTAGAATTTTACCCTATTAGTGTATTTTGGTCATTTCCAAAGGGATTCATCTTTTATATGTGATAGATTTTTTCATTCTGAGTCCGTGACCATAAACAAAAGTTGATTCCACATTTGTTTGCTCCGGATATTGACAAAATGGTCGAATAAGTTAAATAACCTAGGACTGATGGGTTACTCTTAGTGATAATATCAAGTTGTTTACAAAAACTAATTATAGTTTCAAAACTCAAAGTGGTTCTAAATTATGAATAATGGGCTAGGCCTGACTGTAGTGGACTTTGGGCTAGGCCTGGGCTTTGACCCAATAATTAAATTTAACAAATTATAGTAGACTTCGGCCCATCATAACTCAAGGATTCATTAAAGACAGTGGACTTCGGCCCATTATAACTCAAGGATTCATTAAAGACAGTGGATTTCGGCCCATTATAACTCAAGGATTCATTAAAGACAGTAGGCTTCGGCCCATTATAACTCAAAGAGATGATGGTCTGGGCTTACCCAGGTGGTGGTGCAAATGGTGGTCCGAACAGGTAGTGACCAGCGGCAAGTGGCGGTCCGGTAGGCGACTATAGGAGGTCCGACGGGCGACGATCAACGGCGATTGGCGACAAACGGTGGTTGCGGGTGGTCCAACAGCCAACATCCGGTGGTGACTGGCGGCGACTGGTGCTGTTCAGCAATGGTGGGGTAGTCCAGCGAGCAGCGGCCGACGGTCGGGTGGTGACCAGTGGTCCGGCGATAGACTGGTGGCGGTCGAGTGACAGCCGGTGCTCCGGCGAGCGACGGCCCGGCAGTGGTCGGGTAGTGGGCAGTGGTCTGGCGAGCGGCGATTCGGTAGCAGTCAGGTAACCTGGTTTGGGTTATGGTGGTGGGGCTACTGTCGTGGGCACAACTCTCGAGGAAAGCTTTGGGATTTGTATGGGTATGAGATGTAATGAGGGTGTTTATATAGCCTTTTTGAAAATACCAAAAGTCTAGGCTTTTAAATGAAAAACAGTCAATAAATTATGGTTTAACTTTTATTCAGTTAGGAGCCCAAGAGTCATCGGTTTAATCAGGTCGGAATCAAAAGACACCAAAGTGTTCAGCTGGCTAACATTTGGTCTTCCTATAGTTTTTATATATATTATTTCTAGACTCTTTTCAAAATCTATATATGGTTTAGTTGTTAATTAGGGATGCATTTTTTCAGGGATCAAATCCTCTCATAGCCCCTTTTTGTTTTTAAATTTTAAAGTGCCTTATATGGGATCGAAATGAAAAAGTGTATATATGGTTTTTTACTATTTTGACAAGCCGGGCGCATAGGCACAGTCCGATTCTTTGTTTAAGAAATTTACAGTTAAATTTTTATTTACACAAGTGTCGATTTAATTCTTTTAAAATTTTGGGATGTTACAAGATCATTTTCCTTTTTTTTTATCTTTTATAAATCCCCCCCAGAATAAATCTTTTGGCCGGTCAAATTTTGGCTCGAAACCCATGACACTCCATTTTGCCTCGGGGCGGTGGATATGACGCAGGTTTCGGACGAAAATGTGACCGATTTAAAATTTCATACTGGGGGTATTTTCTTCTTTTCCCTTTTTAAAAGACTCCTGGTTTGAAACTTTTGGTGTGTCTAATTTTGGCCCGAAACCCGTGCCACATTTATTTTACCTTGGTACGGTGGATATTGCGCAAGTTTCGGTCGAAAATGTGACTGGCTTAAAGTTTTATATCGGAGGCATTTTTGTATTTTTCCCTTTTTGAAGTCCCCCTGGTATAAAACCTTCGATCGGTTGAATTTTGCCTCGAATCCCACTCCACTTTTGTTTTATCTCGGGACGATGGATATGGCTCGAGTTTCATACGAAAATACGATCAACCGAAAGTTTCATATCGGGCAAAAATGCCCCCTTGGTATGAAACATTCGACCCGTCGAATTATGACTTGAAACCTGCAACACCCTCGTTTTGTCTTGGGATGGTGGATATGGCGTGATTTTCAATTGAAAATGTAAATGGCTGAAAGTATCATACCTTCAGAGATCTCTCGATAAAGATGTCCATGACAGTGAGTGTTGATGGTGCTATAGAAAGGGCCAAAGGTGAGATGGTGCTTGTAGGCTGTAGAGATCTTCAAAGGTGGAACTTGATCAGTGTTGTTGATGGAGCACCAAAGGGTTTGGCGCAAGTCATGGCCAGATGATGGAGCTAGGTTGTTAATTTTTTGAACATTGTGCAGATAAAATCCAGTGGTGCAACAAAAATTGAGTGCAGTGATCATCGTTGATCGATCTTCTGCATCATTTCTCATCAGATGGTGTGTTCGTATACGAAAGAACTCTTGGAGGAGGAGAATGTCGATGGGCAGGCGAGGGGAAGCCTCGCTAACTCCAATAAAAAGGGATCGAGCGGAAAAAACTATAGTAAAGAGGGAATCGGTGATGGATCAAGGCCGAAGCTCTGATACCATGTTATCAGACGTGAAGAGTGCCGACACACCGTGGGGGTGAGACCACAAGGACCAAGCTCAAATGTACTTACGGCAACGATCCCAACTATAAAGGCATACAAGTGGGTGTGGTCACGTTGAGTTGAAAAATACAACACTGCAATAAAATGAAAAAGACTGAAGACATGAAAGGAAAATATGTACATCTCAATAGATAGAGTATTAATAGTGCCTAACTTTATTATTGAACTTGATGCACGCCACTTGGCACAGATGACATTACAGCCATACGAAGAAATGTGCAATCTGGAGTGAGTGTGATTCACTTGTCGGGGTGTGATTCACTTGAGAGAGAGAGAGAGAGAAAGAGAGAGAGAGAGAGAGTACTAATGATGTTCCTAATTAACATTGAATGATCATTAAATGGATATCCGAGCACCTTTGGTGCGATCCGAGCACCATGGGCCGCCCAATTTAATTTGTATGGCTGTGATGCATTATTTGTTCAGTACATGCATCACACCTATACATATGTTTGCTCTCTAACACAATACGTTGCGGCGCTCTATTGCATATGTTGCACTGCTTCAAGTGCATATGTTACCCTACATGGAGCACAACAAACATCATATGTTGTTGTGCTCCGTGAAGGGGGTTGCTGCACTCTCAGTGCATATGTTTCTGGTCTGAGTCGCAGGGACTGGGTCGCACCAAAGGTGAGCATATATATATATATATATATATATATATATATATATATATATATATATATATATATATATATATATATATATATATATATATATATATATATATATATATATATATATAGGGGCATGGTAGAATGCGACATACGGTGTGTGCGGCATCGGACCGCAGCCGTCTGATGCATTGCTGCGTGCATCGCATGCACGCAGCGCGTGCATCAGACGGCTGCGGTGCGATGCCACACGCACCGCATGGAGTATTCTAGCACTTCTCTCTCTCTCTCTGTATATATATATATATATATATATATATATATATATATATATATATATATATATATATATATATATATATATATATATATATATATATATATATATATATATATATATATATATATATATATATATAGGGGGCGGGGAGCCTGCACCCGGGGTGCAGCAACAACGCTGCACCTCAACCTTGTTTTACCTACCTAGAAGTTTTGGAATTGGATGAAATTTGGTGAGGGTGTTGTCTAGGGTAAGATGATCATCCTCACAAATTTTCATCAAATTCCAAAACTTCTAGGGGGGTCAAATGGTCGAAGCAAAATCTGCAGATTTTAACGGTGACTACGGACGGCTGATTTTGCTTCGACCATTTGACCCCCCTAGAAGTTTTGGAATTTGATGAAAATTTGTGAGGATGATCACCTTACCCTAGAAAACACCCTCACCAAATTTCATCCAATTCCAAAACTTCTAGGTAGGTAAAACAAGAGGGCGGTGCAGCTTTAATGCTGCACCCCGGGTGCAGGCTCCCCGCCCCCATATATATAGGGGCATGCTATAATGCGGCATGCGCTAAGTGCGGGACCGCATAGCAGCTGTCTGATGCACCGCTACGTGCATTGCATGCACACAACACGTGCATCAGACGGCTGCGGTGTAGTGCCGCACGTACCGCATGCCGCATTATAGCATTCCCATATATATATATATATATATATATATATATATATATATATATATATATATATATATATATATATATATATATATATATATATATATATAGAGGAAACGGGATATAGGCTGACAGCCAATTTTGCAATTGGGCTGTCAGCTGATGTGGCATTTTTTCCTCCGTCGGATGTGATCCGGGATTATTTAATTCCATCATGCCACGGGGTAGAGCGAAATCCACGCGCAGCTTCCCCTTTTGATCGCTGAGATAGCAAAACCCACCCAGCAGATGATGTCGTCTCCGACGAAAGTTGCCAAGCCGGCAGCCATGCCTCCGACTCCCTCGTGGATCTCCCGATGCCACGTGAAACAACAAATGTCTCTCTCTCGCGTTCGATGCCGGACAACCGAAGCTGCGATCTGTCGACCACGGCTACGATGGATGCCCGCGAGATCGTGACCACCGCTGCGATCTACCGACCACCGGCTGCAAGCGAGATTCCCCCACTGGCTGCCAGCGATCCCGGCCCCCGACCACCGAGGCTGAGACTCTTTGATCAGGTGATCTATCTCTCTCTCGCTCTCTCTCTCTCTCATTGGGTAACATTGTTGGGATTTTCTGATTTTTTTTTTTGCAACCAATTTTCATCATCTGATTATGTTGGTGAATTAGGAGCTCAAACGTCTCTCTCTCGCATTCGAAGCCCGACAACCGGAGCTGTGATCTGCCGACCACCGCTGCGATGGATGCCCGTGAGATCTCGACCACCGGCTACAAGTGAGATCCCCTCACCGGCTGCCAGTGATCTCCCGACCAAGTCCGAGACTCTTTGATCAGGTGATCTCTCTCTCTCTCTCTCTCTCTCTCTCTCTCTCTCTCATTCATCAGGTGGAACCACCACCACCCTAATAACATCGTTTGGGTTTTCTGATTTTTCTTTTTTGCAAGCAGTTTTCATCATCTGATTATGTTGGTGAATTAATCTCTCTCTCTCTCTCTCTCTCTCTCTCTCTCTCTCTCTCTCTCTCTCTCTCTCTCTCTCTCTCATCAGGTGGAACCACCACCGCCACCACCACCCTAATAATATTGTTTGGGTTTTCTGATTTTTTTTTGCAAGCAGCTTTCATCATCTGATTATGTTGGTGAATTAATCTCTCTCTCTCTCTCTCTCTCTCTCTCTCTCTCTATCTAATGTTGTGAATCCTCCAATTGCAGAGAGTGCTGGACCTACTGGTGATGTACTGAAAGATGACCCAATTTTTTTTTATGGTCTTCATGTTGTAATTTTATTTTTGAAAAATTGCACCGAATTAGGGGAGCACTTTACTGAAAGATGTATTTTTATTTTTTGGTCTTTCATCTTGTATTTTTTTTTTTCTAGTTTCCATGTACTGAAAGATGATTCGTGTTTTATTTTTCTGGTCTTTCACCCATCACCATAGATTTGGTAGGAGGGATTGGGAAATCCATTATTCTGATAATTTTGCTAACCGGAGCTCCTCGGTAGTAGCTTTAAGCACCTTGGTTGTGCTTATAAAAGCACTGATTCAGCTGCTCCTTCCAACAGAGTTACAAGCCCCGAAAGACCAACCGGGTATTCTGAGGGTGAAGCCATTGGGAGGAATACATGGGGGCATTGAACTGTATGAAATATGTCATGTGGGAATTGGTTTTTCTTTGACTTGTTTAGATTAACAACTTTTAGTAGTAATCAGGTTTGTTGTCGAGAGGTGCGGGCAAAAAGAGCCGCGCTTTGATGTTCCCCCTTTTACTTTCTGCCATTGTTCAAGAAAACATGCAGGCCATAATGTAATGGTTCCTATGGTGCACCAAAAAATAAAGGCCTGTGCTTTGGATCAACGATTCATGAATGTGGGTGATATTGACAAAGCGGATGAAGTGATACTGCCGGGCTTTCAGTTTCATCCCACGTATGAATAGATAGTTGGGTTCTATATGAAGAGGAAGATTCAACAAATGCTTATTTCTATTGAGCTCATCAGGCAATCGGATATCTACTGCCAATATCCAGCATGATGCAGTGACGAAAGTTAAATCCAAATGAAACAAAAGACTAGAGGCTAACCGTTTGCCAATGTATCAGGCCAAAATTTAACATAAAGGGTGATAAATAGCTGCTCATAGATATTTTAAAAGGAAAATAATTCAAGATCCAGAAGAAACGATCCAACTTCTAATAGTGGTTAATGCCCCAAACTCTGATGATACCACCAATATATGTTTATTACTACAAAGCCAATCATTCCATGGCCTGACTCAACATTGAAATACTATCTCAAGCTCGGCTCATTTACTAGTAATCCGAGTACGTGGACCTACGATAAGGCCAAGAACACAAGCCTTTCTTAATAATTTACAGACTTAAGAAGCCAAGAGTCCAGTTGCCACCAATGCATAACTTTCTTAGTAATTTACAGTCTTTGTAATTTGCAAACCTAACTAAGACAACCAACTGAAGCCAAACATACATGCATTTAAGTCTGAAGTAAAAACACAAGTCCTTGCCCAAGCTGCATTGATGCAGTACCCCTCTGCTACCTTCAACATATGAGCAGGATTCCTTTTGTCATTTCTTGATTCTAATTGATCAACACATGAAGTTGTAAGGAGAGCTCCATGGCCTTCCAATGCAATAGCCTGCAAGAATAAACCATAAAAACACCACTTCAATACCATAAATGAAAAGCAAACACTGGAGATAGATTGATAGTTAGATATATAGATAGATAAATACTGATTATTAATGACCATCGTCCTCCCTGAAACCAATTGTATACTGTGTTTCGTAAAAATACAAGTAGCAAACGAAAAAATCATTTATAGATATCAACATTCAAAAAATAATAATACTAATGATATAGAGGATAGACTCTAATGGCTGCTCTAAAAGTAATGCAGATTTGTATATAATACCAAAACCAAGCATCAAAAGAAGCCGGTTGGCTCGGTCCAGCACAAAACTCGATGTTTGTGGATATTACCACATGCGTGGTGTGCAGCCCTCACAAGGTACCTAAGGGTATGTACCACTCTTTGTATGTGTCATCACATTACTTTCTAATTACAATGACATTAATCGAAAGTGCAAATAGTATCTCTTAAAAAAATGGAAGTACAAGCATCTGCTTTGTCTAAATCATTAGGTATATATTGTGAGCAAATCGTGACAGCGAGTTTACTCTATTAGATCTACCATAACCGTTGAAAAACCCACAAAAGTTTGATCAATGCATTCATTAAAAAATACTGAACATTATTGTTTCATTTCTTTGTAGATCATCGGCAATAATCCGTGCAATTTGGGTGCAAGCAAACCGAGCTTGCATGGTCTTTCATCTTGGCATGGTTTGCTAATAGTATCAGATATCAATGGACTATGAAATAGATGAGATCAATTGGTCAAGAATCTAAGAAATAGGAGTTGATGGTTTGATCCATTGGTAATCTGCAATGGTGTGGTGGTGCCACCTGTTCAGAGAGAGAGAGAGAGAGAGAGAGAGAGAGAGAGAGAGAGAGAGAGAGAGAGAAAGAGAGACAGTTGATCGAAGAGGGGTCCATTAATTCACCAACATATGAATAAAAAAAACTTTAGAGGGCCTATTAATTCACCAACACAATCAGAAAAATCCCCTAGACAGCAAGGCTAGGATTCAAACATCTAGGGTCTGCACTCTAGAAAAAACTTTAGAGGCTGGGCTCTATTAATTCACTTACACATTCTAGAGTGCAGACCCTAGATTGCTTGAATCCATCTCAAAATTGATAGAGATAGAAGATAATCAATGAAACAGCAATAGCTCCAAGCAGGGTGACAGCTCCAGCCATGCCCAGAGAGAGAGAGAGAGAGAGAGAGAGAGAGAGAGAGAGAGAGATGATACAAGAGGGCTCCATTAATTAACCAACAGAATAAAACAAAGAAGCTTTGGATGGCTCCATTAATTCACCAACATAATCAGATGATGAAAATTGCATGCAAAAAAAAATAAGATGATGAAGAGAGAGAGAGAGAGAGAGAGATCACCTAATCAAAGAGTCTCAGCCTTGGTGGTCGGGAGATCGCTGGTAGCCGCTAGCAGGTAGGGGAATCTTGCTTGTAGCTGGTGCTACATCGCAACGGTGGTTTGCGGATCGCAGCTACAGTTGGCCGGCATTGATTGCGAGAGGAAGCTGCGCATGGATTTCGCTCTGCCCCGTTGGTTTTTCTGCCGCCGAATGTGATCCGGGGTTACTTAATTTCATCAACCCACGGGGCAAAGCGAAATCCACCGGTAGGTCCAGCACTCTCGGAGGATTCACAACATTAGAGAGAGAGAGAGAGAGAGAGAGAGAGAGAGCTCCATTAATTCACCAACATAATCATAATCAGATGATGAAAATTTCTTGCAAAAAAAAACAATTAATCAGAAAACCCCAACCATGTTATTAGGGTGAGGGTGGTTCCACCTGATGAGAGAGAGAGAGAGAGAGAGAGAGAGAGAGAGAGAGAGAGAGAGAGAGAGAGAGAGAGAGAGATCACCTGATTGAAGAGTCTCGGACTCGGTCGGGAGATCGATGACAGCCTGTGAGGGGATCTCGCTTGCAGTCGGTGGTCGGGATCTCGCGGGCATCCATCGTAGCGGTGGTCGGCAGATCACAGCTCCGGTTGTCGGGCTTCGAACGCGAGAAAGAGAGAGAGAGAGAGAGAGAGAGAGAGAGAGAGAGAGATGTTTGAGCTTTATTAATTCACCAACATAATCAGATGATGAAAATTGCTTGCAAAAAAAAAATCAAAAAACCCCAACAATGTTACCAATGAGGGAGAGAGAGAGATAGAGAGAGAGAGAGAGATCACCTGATCAAAGATTCTCAGCCTCGGTGGTCGGGAGATCACCGGCAGCCAGTGGGGGAATCTCGCTTGCAGCCGGTAGTCGGTAGATCGCAGCAGTGGTCGGGATCTCGCGGGCATCCATCGCAGCGGTGGTCGGCAGATCGCAGCTCCGGTTATCGGGCATCAAACGCGAGAGAGAGACGTTTGCTGTCTCGCATGGCATCGAGAGATCAGGGTGGGAGTCGGAGGCGTGGCTGCCGGCGTGTAGATTTTGTCGGAGACGATGACGTCTGCTGGCTGGGTTTTGCTATCTCTGCGATAGAAAGGGGAACTTGCGTGTGGATTTCGCTCTACCTCGTGGCATGATGGAATTAAATAATCCCGGATCACATCCGACGGAGCAAAAAATGCCACATCAGCTGACAGCCCAATTGCAAAATTGGCTGTCAGCCTATATCCCGTTTCCTCTATATATATATATATATATATATATATATATATATATATATATATATATATATATATATATATATATATATATATATATATATATATATATATATATATATATATATATATATATATATATATATATGGGTCAGGATCAGATGGCCCATCAAATTTTGACCCCGCAAATAACCCAGCACCCTTTGATGCACCTAGAGGTTTTAGAATGGACTGATTTTTGGTAGGCATGTTTTCTATGGTATGTTGATCATCCTCACAAAAAATCAGTCCATTCTAAAATCTCTAGGTGCATCAAAATGCGCTCTTCAAATCAACGGTTAAAATTAAGAGTAAAAAACCGTTGATTTGAAGAGCACATTTGATGCACCTAGACGTTTTAGAATGGGTTGGTTTTTTGTGAGGATGATCAACATACCATAGACAACATATCTACAAAAAATCAGCCCATTCTAAAACTTCTAGGTGCATCAAAGGGTGATGGGTAACATATGGGTCAAAATTTGATGGGTCATCCGATCCTGGCCCTATATATATATATATATATATATATATATATATATATATAGAGAGAGAGAGAGAGAGAGAGAGAGAGAGAGAGGGCTGTTACGTTGAGCTGTGAGCTACGGGTGGAGAAAATGAGCTGCCCTCATTTTGATCTCCCTAGGAGTTTTGGAATTTGATAAAATTTGGTGAGGGTGTTATTTAGGATAAGATGATCATCCTCATCAATTTTTATCAAATTCCAAAACTTCTAGGGTCATCAAATGGTAGAAGCATTATCTACCGTCTGCAGTCACCGTTAATTTTGCTTCTACCATTTAATGACCCTAGAAGTTTTGGAATTTGATGAAAATTGGTAAGGATGATCATATTATCCTAGATAACACCCTCACTAAATTTCATCAAATTCCAAAACTCCTAGGGGGATCAAAATGAGGGCAGTTCATTTTCTCCACCCGTAGCTCACAGCTCACTATAACATTCCTCTCTCTCTCTCTCTCTCTCTCTCTCTATATATATATATATATATATATATATATATATATATATATATATATATATATATATATATATATATATAATGCGTCTAAATGTGCTATGTGTGCAAAGGTTTTTGGGCAGTATGTAGAAGCTATAGAGCTTAATATCGTTTTTTCTCGTTAGACCAAGTGGGAGATTGTTAGAATTGGTGAGATTTACAGCTCGTAAAACCTTTAGTTTAGTTGTATATGGTTGATAGCGTAGGATTTCATCTTGGTACGTACCTTAGTATGTATTCTAATTACAGAACAGAGAGCCAAGGCTACATGGTAATCCACTTGAGAGGAAGACTCAATGGATTGATCCCATATAACTTAAATATGTTCACAGCTCTGATTAGGGCTGGTCGCCCTATCAGGATAAACTGTTGGGATGACAAAGCGTGGGTGTCTCCACCACGGTCATTACCAGGCACAATGTCTGTAGCCGAACGGAACCAACACAGTGCACAGATCGGTGAGCAGACACTGGTGTACTAAGCCGTGTTTCTACTTAGGGTAAAACGGTCCTAAACCCTGAGGAGATATGTCTGGTGAGCTAACCAGTTGTGTGGTGATTTGGCTCATCAATATATGAGGTCTAGTTATGTGACCCAAAACCACGGTATACTTGGTTACTCGGTTGGCATCGCATCAGTGTGTCACTCCTGTAGGTCATCCACACCCTAACGGGAGGTGCGTTCCTTGGTCTGACCTACATCGTATTAAAACCCTGGCCAGGTGGCTATTACTTGGACTATTAACCGGATTCGGTTACTTGGCAGAGTAATCAGAGGTACATTGTACGTGGTCAACCTGGAAGAAACTAAGTCATATAAGCACTCGAGTCTGACGGTAGTCTCTAGCGCTCGAGTCACGTCATGACACCAAATGGAGGGACAACGAGTTTACCACTACTAAGCGGAGAGCAGGGGTATGCAAAGAACATAGTAAGTCTAGAAGAATTGGAGGACAAAGGCACCCTCGAAGGTTCAGGTGTTTTCCTTGCTAGCCTCGAGGAACAAGATTCTGACGAAGGCGAATCTGATGCGGCGGAATCACCCCCAGACGTCGGATGCTTCCTGCACTTTCTGCGTCTCAGAGGAGGAAACGGCTTCGCACCTGCTGCTCGGGTGCCCTTTTGTCAGGCACCCGTGGGACCACTTCGAGAGTAAGGCAGGGTTATCTTCGCATCCCAGGTCCCTCAGGGGCCTTTGGACCTCTTGGAGAAGGAGAAGAATCCCGGTGGAGATCCGGAAGCCGTGGGACATTTTGGTCATGGCAATCGTGTGGGTCATCTGGCTTGAACGGAATAACCGGATCTTCAATGCTAAGTCTGCAGGGCAGGAGAAGTTGAGGCAATCGGTGATCTCCCTTTTCAGTGCTTGAATTGTACCTTGGAGAGATAGACTAGAGGCGGAGGCTCTCTGTTTTTGTAACGGTCTCCTGACTTAGTTCTTAATGGCTTCTGGTTGGGGTCCGCCAAACCCTCCCTCCTTTAGGAGGGGTTCTCAAAAAAAAAATATTTCACACAGGCAAGTGTCTTTTCAAAGGATCTCCATGTGGCTTAACATGGGAGAGAGGTCTGCATATATCTCCAACCGAGTCCTAGTTAGGATGGCCTCCTAAGGATCGTGGGGCCCACTTGTGTAGCCACCTCATCCAAGCCTCCTAGTTGGGAGGATTTTTCTCTCCAACCGAGTCCTAATAAGAAATGTCTAGCCATTTCAACCTTAATTCCAAAAATATTTCAACTTACCCAAATCCCCCCTTTCAACTTACCCAAATCTGACCGTTGGAGAATTGGTGGAGCTTTAATTTTTATCATGCAAAAAGAGGGGGCTACGTGCAAATTATTTTCGTAGGGTCGCTCCTTCGAAGCTCCCCCGACTCCTCCCCGATCTTTGTGGTAGACTTCGGACACCTCTACTAACACATCATCACCATCCGAAGCTCTGAGTGCCACGTAGACCTTAGGAGCTTCCTTCGGATTCGGTTGGCCGGAGCTACGTATGCTTTTAAGTTGTTCTTATCCCAAGGCTGATTATTCGAGAATTAACAAGGCGGTTTAACTTAATCCTATCCATTGAATCTGAGGGGGTTAGTCACCTTAATATACTCTTACCACCTTGATGACTTTCTTAGCACTCATCTAGTTTGATTTCCAGACACATGATTCGTTCTCCTGTTGTTTTCCGTTACTGTCTTAATTGCGACAGGCCGCATTAGCGAGTGTTAAAGAGATAGGCTGTCGTAATTTCAAACTTAGGCTCAGTCATGACATAGTGATACATTATTTATTTTGCTAGATAGGGGTTAAAATTTATATATCCGCTAGCGTCGTAGTCATGCATGAGGTCTCACTGACGGAGGAGCCGGACTCTTCGGGTTGGAGATGGACTTTCTCGGACAGTTTCTAGGTTAAAAGTCTTTACCGATTTCTCAACTTGAGTGGTGTGTCCTGCCCAATCGTTAAACGCATTTGGTGCGCCAAATGCCCCACCGAGACGAAGATCTTTTTTTTTTTTTTTTTCTGAGGAATCACCAAGACGAAGATCTTTATGAGACTTGTATCCATAGACAAGATTCTGACGAGAGTAAACTTTATCAAGAGACAACATCCACGAACTTCCTATCCTAACTGCACCCTCTACGGCCATGCATGCAGACGAGATTGTTGATCACCTTTTGATCCGATGTGATTACTCGAGGTCCGGTTGGGGCTCTTTCCTGCTCAAATTGAATCAGATGTCACCCCCGACCTCTCTGCTTTCTATTTGGGGGGCCTGGAGGAAGCGCAAGATCAAACGCCCGAGCATGAAGGGTTGGGACATGAAGGCAATTGCAATCTGCTGGTGCATCAGCACGAGATGAACAACCGGGCTTTCAAGAACTTGTCTAGTACAACTGAGGCCGAGTCCGACAGGGTTAGGTTTCTAATCCACATGTGGGTGGCTAACCTACCTTCTGGCATAAAGTCATTTCTTCTGAATCTTTCTGACTAGCCCCCCTCCCCCGCTCATCTTGTACATTATTATTTATTATAATCTATTGGTCAGGGTCTATGCCGAACCCTCCCTCATTCACTGAGAGAGATTCTAAAAAAATATATAAATTTATTACTATAAAAAAATTCAATCATACAACTCAACAATCCTCAATGGAAAAGATTAACAAGTTGAGATTGTCTTCATTAATTGAATAATTTTAATTTCACATTGCCTAGCTCCTACTCTTTGTCCGCATGGGGTCGGGTGTGATTCATCTATTGCCCTCCACCTGCATCAGACGACTGTGATATGTCTGGTCTGTCATCATGAGAAACCCCAAATCTAAGACTGGATTTTTATTTCGTCGCCACACATCATGACCATTCTAAATTAGTTTGATTTCACGCACGCGTCTTAATTTTCAATGCACTTGTGAATCATTCTTCCCTCGTTATGAATTAGAGTGGCGATCATGCTAAGCTGCATTAGCACGAAAAGAGAGTGGATTTCCACCAGCGGGCTCTTGTCCAAGTGGTACTTCCTCTCTTGTTGGAGTGGTTACCTGTTCGACTCTAGGTATGGCCACTGTGGAGTGAACTGTCCCGTAGACAGTTGTTGCCATGTTTGCGTGTGTAAAACCTAGCCATCGATATCATGTTCATAAAATTATAGAATGTAATAAAATTTGCAGTTATGCTACCTTTCTTGTTTCGATCTCCGAACCTCTTTAAGTCCATGCTCTAGCGCCTTTGCATGTCCTTTAACTACGTAGGCGGTCCATAAAAAAAAGAGTAGATTCCCAAAAGGAACAAAGCAAAATGAAAGGAAAATGGAGTCCTGAGTTAATCTATGGACCTTTTTACCTGTACGACCCTTTTTCCCCTATCCATATTACAAATATGCATTTTAGTATCGGGTATGGACACATGAAGTAATGATAGAAGGGTATGGACAAAATGAAATAATTAGAGGCATATACTGGTAATTTTCATGGTTGGGGCATTTTGGTAATTTGCTCTATGGTAGGGATTTTGGTAGGGTCCTGATAATTTTAATGGTTGGGGTATTTTGGTAATTATATTATAGTATGGATTTTGGTTATGATATATTGAAAATCTTCGAGGTAGGAGTACCTTTTACCACTACACAAATAAAAAATAGACATTTTAGTATAGGGTAGGGGTTCTTGTTACCCTTATACCCTATTTTTTTATGGGTAAAATAGGATTCGATAGGTTAGTGGCAGAAGGGGTAATGTTCTTAGTCGGTATTTGTAATTTGTGTAGGACAAAAATGGGAAGTGTAAGAATGTCATATTATGATTCTAGCGCTTGCTTTTGTTTTAATGACATAGGATTCGAATATAGGGTATAGATATAATATAAAAAGAGAATGGCAAAATGGAAAAAACAAAAAGATGGAAGGACCTGAATGATCAAAAGTGGGACACATATTACCCCTATAGCCCTTGCTTATCAATGGGTTAGTAGCATAAGGGTAATATTCTTGGTCGGTATTTGTAATTTGTGTAGGGTCAAAATGGAAAGTGTAAGAATGTCATATAATGGTTCTAGCCCTTGCTCTTATTTTAATGACATAGGATCAAATATGGGGTATATGTATAATGGATAAAGAGAAGGCTAAAATGGAAAAAACTGAAAATAAGATGGAAAGATGTGAAGGACCCAAAACTGGGAATTGGTTAGGGGGTATGGATATGGGTACATCAAGCTTTTTTAAGCTCATGATTAACATTAATTTGAATTTACAAACCAAAATCAAATGAAAGAAAAGATTGTGAAGTGTGTTAAGTTTGAGCTTGTAATTAAGGAACATATCATTCTCATCTTGAGTTTTATCCATGCTTGCTTGGGTGAGGAGCCATCATCATTCGTGTCTTATTCCAACTTAATGGTCAGTTTGTGAGTGGGGAGTCCAATCTTGTTGCTAATGCAGCTAGAAAAGCAACCATCAAATGCTAGTTAATGGCTTGTTTGTATTATATCAAAGTAAGATATAGTAAAATAACTCCCAGTAAAGTTTTACTTTTTCATGTTGTATTCACATTGCGTATAATAGAGCAAACCAAGAGCAATTACTTGTCAGTTACTAGTTGCAGTTTTCAGTTGGGTTTTTCAAGTAAAAGATATCTCTTGCTAATAAGAGAGAGTTGTCATCTTTGACTTTTATTTTTTCTTAAAATTGGTGCTCTCTCTCTCTCTCTCTCTCTCTCTCTCTCTCTCTCTCTCTCTCTCTCTCTCTCTCTCTCTCTCTCTCTCTCTCTCTCTCTCTCTCTCTGGGCAGAGCTTGGGAGGTGGCAAGGCCCGAGGCGATGGGCAGAGCTTGTTATATATAATAAAAGTAATAATTATATAAAGAATATTTTTTTTATCTAAATCTATTGGAACATGCAAATACATATACATATGAGTTATGACTCAAATTTTGAGAACCAAAAAACTTACAGTCCGACCTATCGACGGGATCTAGCGGATTGATTAGTTTTGCTGTTTAGGGAAGTACGTTCTGGAAGACCCACCGATTCTAGTATATACCAATTGGATTTACTCACGACATTGTTTTTTTAGGTCGATGCCAAACCAGCCGATCAGACCTTATGACCGACTGATCGGTTTCTTTTAGTTTTTGGGTCTTTTGTGTATTGTAAATCTATACTCACTATACCAATTTGAGGAATAAACGACGATCAAAGTTTGTCTTTTAATAATCGACGATCAATTAGTATTTTTTAGTGGTAAAAAATGACTGGCATTGAAAAACGACAAACTAATAAATGACATACTGAAAAACGACAGTCATTGCCCGTCATTTTTCAACAGTATTGATGTAGTGACTATAAAAGGATATTTTGAGGCTAAATATTAGAGGGCGGTTGACGAACGATTTTGAGAGAGACTTTCATGAAATTTTGAGGGGAATCTTAGGGTGAATAGGGTTTTCTCGTTTAAGTTTAGCGTTACTTGTAATTTCTTGATTTCTTTACTATAGTGGATTACTAATAAGACACCCAGGCAATGTCCAGATGAATTTGATGCACACCACTTAGCACAAATGACATCGCAGTCGTCCGAAAAGAAATATACAAATGGAGTAATTATGATTCACTTGTCCGGGTGTGATTGACTCTTTAGAGAGAGATAGAGAAATAATACTAATGATTTGTCTAATTAATATCAAATGGTCATTAAAAGTCATTGAATGTGTGCTTATCATCCTTATAATAGGTTTATAATAGGACTTATGAGAGTACCACATTCACACACGGGAGAAGGATTCTAGCCCTTCAAAAATGGTCCTCGTGTCAAACACGGGAGAGAAGACTCCATTTTAGTATTATACTATCAGATTTGATCATCTTCGCTCATGGTTTTCTCCCGTAAGAGATTCCATATAAAATATTTGTCTCTTGATTGTGTACACTTTACGTTTGTGTATTTGATTTTTCCTGATTTGTACTTTGTTACTTATATTGTTTAAGATTATCGTTATGTTCCGTGATTGATATGTTAGATGACTGATTAATTTGCAATATGATCTATATTGTGGGGGCTCGCCAATGAACGACTAGCTTACGCCACAACACTCTCTGCGACCGACTTCCTTGACAAGTTTAGGGATCGATGGCGTCACACTCCCCACTCACTGGGGGAGCAACCACCCAAACCTATGACTTTATGCGGCGGCACCGTCGCCGACGTGCACAATGCCGGTTCGCCACCTCAATTGCGTAAGCATCTAGCTAATGGCAGATTAAACAAACTAATGTGGGTTAGGCCGGATTCTGCGAGATGGTGACTGCCTAAACAAACGTATGATTACCTTTATGTTTCGGTAAAGCTTAGCCGATATTATTCTATCTATTTAAGTATTCAAGAAGCCGCCTTGATCACTGTGGTTATCCCACTGTTAAATATATAATTAGTGGACTTAATAAACAATCCGGTCTATCACAATGTTTATAAACCGGACCAGACTTGAACCGAAAAATGTTCCTAGTCCGATCAAAACCGACCCAACATATGGTTAAGTCGGTTGAACTACATACATCAAGCAATAGTAAATAGGGGTTTTTTTTGACTTACACCCTCACTTTTATGTCAAAATTTGAGTTACACCCCCAATTTCTAAAGAATTGACTCCACCCCCCAATCTGTCACTTGATCATGAGCGACCCATTAAAACTGGGGATGTAACTAGGGCTGGCAATTTCGGACCCGACACGGCAGACCCGACACGACATGACACGAAGTTAGCGGGTCTGGGTTAGGGCTAAACGGGTTTGGGTCGTAAACGGGTCGATACGATAGACCCGTTTAATAAACAGGTCAGGTCCGGGTTTAGGGTCTAGACATGGTAGACCCGGGAAGACCTGTTTAATATTCAACGGGTCGTGTCGGGTCGGGTCGGGTCTACCCGCAATCTGATACTGTAATATATAGTATCAGCGGGCCTATCAGGTTAGGTCGGGTCGAGTTGGATTGGGTCAGATCGGGTGAACTGAATAAACCCGTGTGGTAAACGGGTCTTATCGGGACTACCCGTTTATAAACGGGTCGGGTACGAGTTTAGGATCTAGACACGATTAGTTAAACGGGCCAGGTCCGGTTCTAGGGGTTTTGGACCCGACACGAACACGACCCGACACAACCCATTGCCACCCATAGATGTAACAAATTTTGACATAAAAATAGTGGTGTAACAAAAAGAAACCCCACTTTGAAAGGGTCGCTCATGATCAAGTTGCGGATTAGGGGAGTAAGTAAAAAAAAACCTAGTAAATATGAAGTTTTTTTTTTTGTAAACCTATATATGAGGCACTTGTAGGTTATCCATAACCCCCGGATCTCCTAACAAAAAAAAAAAAACCCAGATCAATCCGCACTTTTGGATCCTTACATCCTTCTATTCTTTTGCATATGTTTTCATTTTACCCTTCACCCTATATGTTAATTCATACCCGATATTGGGAATCTTATGTCATGAAAACAAACTCAAGGGCTAGCATTGTAATATGCCATTTTTTTTCTTCCCATTTTATACCTACAAAAATCACAAATATCATCCACGAATATTACCTTTTTTGCCACTAATCAATAGAGTCTTATTTATCCATTTAAAAAACCAAGGGCTATTATGGGAATAGCAATCCCACTAATCCATTCTTCCTTCCATCCTACTTTTCTTTTCCATTTTGCCTTTCTCTTCTTTCCAACTAATCAATTGAATTGTTAAGAAATGGGAGAGAAGAGATAGCTGTAAACCGTGCCCCCCCTTGTGGTCGTATATTATTTATAGGATGAATAAACTTAGGGCCCAAGCAATCATGGAAAACCCTAATTCCATGAGGGAGATCGGACGGTGGACAACCACACGATCCAATGATATCATAACACTCCCCCTTGGATATCCACTAATTATAATATCATTCAGGAACAATAGTGAACGCACATCATGCTGTATCGTTATAACCTTTTGGTAGGAAAACCCAGTGGAAAAAACCAGTCCAACAAGAAAAAAGAGTACACCGCACTTGTCATACTTCAAGATGCTAGCATACTTCAGAATGCTTGACATACTCCAGGATGTCAACCTAGAACAATCCTCCCCCTTATTACATTATTCAAATAAAAAAAATTCTCCCTATTAATTAGATCACTTCACAATATGCTTGATGAAGCCTTCAAAGTTCAATATCACATACAAACTTTGAAATGTTGACTTTGGTAGTGACTTGATGAAGAGGTCTGCAAGGTTGTCGCTGGATCGAACTTGCTCTACTTTGATTTACTGCTAGCTTAGTGTAATACAAGAATTTTTAAATTATTTGAGGATGTAGCTACCACAGTTTATTTTGTAGAACACCAAGATAGTTGCATTACTATTCATAAAACATAATATATTTATGATTGACCTTTATGTGGGGCAAAAAGATAACATGAATTTGCATAGCCAATCATGTTAGTTTGATCACAAGAATAAAATAGTCTCTAGTCAATATTATCACGAAGATATCTAAGTATATGTTTAATTCTATTTTAGTATCTACGAGTAGGTACAGAGTTATATTCAACATAAAATGTTATGTCATGTCTAGTGCATTGAGCTAAGTATATTAATACTGCCCCAATGGAACTTAAATATGGTACTTCAATATCAAGTAAACCTTCATTTTCTTCTGTTGATCTAAATAGATATCTTTTGATATCCAAAGATCAAATAATCATAGGTGTATTTAATGGATAACACTAATCCATACTAAATCTCTTCAAGAGCTTCTCAGTATAATTGGATTGATGGACCAAAATTCTATTCTCCATATACTCAATCTGTAAGTCAAGATCAAACTCAGTTTTACTTAGGTATTTTATTTCAAATAGTTAGCAGCCTTTTCGAGCTCTTTCAGAGTTCCGACTATGTTGATGCTATTAACATACACTACTACTATGGAAAATCCATTTAAATTTTTTTTATAAACACACAAGGACATACGAGATTATTTTTATAACATCTCTACACAGATATTCACTCAGACGGTAGTACCATATTCTTCTAAACTATTTTAACCCATACAACATACATCTTAATCTAATTGAGTATGTACTTCTGGACTTTGTTTCAAGCAATTTAAATCCATCAAGGATTTTTATATAGACTTCAATGTCTAGTTCTCTATATGCAATCATTATGTCCATTAGTCTTATGTAGAGAATTTTAAATATTGTTCAGCTAATTAGATGAACGTTATTACACCTATTGCCAAAACATATGTTTCCTTGTGTACTTGATCTAGTGCCTAATGACTCTGACGATGATGACGGCCTCGAGGACAAAGGGAGCAACGTTGACTTTTTGGGCGACGAGTAGACAACTATTATCTAGGCCCACCACCCCAAAAAGTCGACGAGTAGACAACTATTATCTAGTCCCACCACCGGCACCTGCGAGTAGTGGCGCAACTAGGAATTCACTCTAGTGGGGGCGACCTTTGGTTGGTTCTAAGTGTTCTATCAAATTTTCACAAACAACGTAATTCAATTGACAACAAAAAGCAAATATTTAATTAAAAAAGATAGACCAAAGGTGCGTATAAGTATAAACCAAAAATTAAAAAGAAACAAGTTCAAACCACCAAAAATGATCTTGATTCATAATATATCTTTCAATAAATTACAATTGTCCCCGATGAGTCTTCATAGTTTAAAAGCATTGCATGCTAGTCTTATTGCCAATATCATTCACTACGTTCCTCTCAATATATACAATCAAACTATCATTTATCCATTGATATCCTATTCTATAGCGTAACAGGCTCTTCACAATTTTCATAGCTGAAAATGTTCTTTCTATAGTTGCAGTCGCAATCGGTAAAATCAAATCCAATTTTATAAGTATGTAAACCAATGGATATACCACACTCTTTCCTGTCTCAATCATTTTCTGAAAAAGATCTCCAATCCCAGCCAATTCCGAAAACTCACTTTTAGAGTACGTATCAACTATATAATTCACGAGCTGGTCTTCAAGTACATTGAATAAGTTTTCAATCAAAATCAGGAACCCCAAATCATAAATTATTGGCCCAATTCCCCTGCTAAATCATTAAAAAAAAAAAACCAACTTCAACACCACAACATGTCAACAATTAACAATTTTTTAATCTTTGTATAAATCCCATCAAAAACTTATATATATATATATATATATATATATATATATATATATATATATATATATATATATATATATATATATATATATATATATATATATGGGGCATGCTATAATGCGGCATGAGGTACGTGCGGTGTTGCACCGCAACCATCTGATGCACCCGTTGTGTGCGTGCGATGCACGCAGCGGTGCATCAGACGACTGTAGTGCGACACCGCATGCACCGCACGCCGCATCCTAACATGCCCCTATATATATATATATATATATATATATATATATATATATATATATATATATATATATATATATATATATATATATATGTATATATATGTATGTATATATATATATATATATATATATATATATATATATATATATATATATATATATATATATATATATATATATATATATATATATATATATATATATATATATATATATATATATATATATATATATATATATATATATATATATATATATATATATATATATATATATATATATATAGGGTCAGGTTCAATGGACACTGTTTTTGTACTCAATTTTTTACACCGATTTTCAAACCATTAGATAGAGGTTTTACAATTTCTTGATTTTTTGTGAGCATAATCATCTTGTCTTAGATAACACATCCACAAAAAATCAGCACATTCTAAATCCTCTAGACTTTTTAAATGTGCTCTTCAAATTAACGATTAAAATGGACGGTCGATAAAGCCTTTTAGTTTTGATGTACTTAGAGGCTTTAGAATGTTCTAATTTTTTGTGGATGTGCTATCTAGGATAAGGTGATTATGCTCACAAAAAATCAAGAAATTATGAAACCTCTATCTAATGTTTTGAAAATCGGTGTAAAAAATTGAGTGCAAAAACAGTGTCCATTGAACCTGACCCATATATATATATATATATATATATATATATATATATATATATATATATATATATATATATATATATATATATATATATATATATATATATATATATATATATATATATATATATATAATCATGGAAATTAGAGAAAGACTCACCTGCAATATTTGGAATTTGGGATTAAACAATTCAAGTATAGCTACCTTGGAGCCTTGTTACTTGATCGAGCCGATCCGCCAAAGCCGACACTAAGTGGGCCACCAAAAATCTACTCAAAAAAAGGGTCAGCACGGATCAAGAAAAAGGGAGAAAGGAGGGAGTCCGACTCTTTCCTCTGAAGCGTTTAAGTGGCTCATGAAAAGGGAGAATAAGGCTTTTAGTTCTTGGAGGTTGGGGGCTCTCTTCACGGCCATCTGATCCGAATCATCCCATCATACTCGTACAAGTACCCACCGGTCACTATAAATAATCACGACTCTATAGGCAAACCGTAAATCCATGTTTGCTATTTGTGTCTTCTTTTTTTTTGGGGGATTTTTGGTTTCGTGCCGACTATCATACGGTGGACGGGGGGGGGGGGGGGGCACCTTCCATGGGATGGGGGGCAGGATTACCCAGGTCTAAGAAAAACTGAAAATCCAATGGGGGCAGTTGCCCCCACTAGGCCCTCTATAGCTCCGCCACTGCCTGAGAGTGCCCTTATCTTATTTCCTACACTTTATTTTCATAGTTTCAATTTCCTAATGAAGTTTCTAGTTTGGTAATTACAAGTTTCCCTAAGTGTTAATTGATTAATCCAAACGTATAGATATATATTATATTTAACACATTATAAGATATATATCCGATGGTTAGGATTTAATTTAAACCAATTCTTCATGCATCCAGTCGCAAAACAGAGAAATTGGCACGATCAATTGATCGGCCGCGAGGCCCGATCGATCGGGTGTGCCAAATTATGCATCCGACGATTATACGGCCACGAAACCCCTGGCTTTATTTAAACAACCACCCTATCATATCCATTAAAACCTTTCCAAACAACTCCCAGACCCTAGCCCTCGTCCGCAACTTCGCCTTCCTCTTCCACGTTCGGATTCGTGCAATTTTAGCCCGCCAAGATCGGCAACGACTATGACACAAAGCCCGGAGGAAATTCAAACATCATCAACGCAATATCTTTTTCCTTCCTTTCCTATCCGAACTAGGTTGTTTTTGACGATGACCAAGCCCCATATTTCGTGCACCGCAATCAACGAGATGGCCATCCAAACGATAATCGAACAGCCTTACAAATACTTCCAAAACTTACCCTTACCACTACCATAACCTTGGCGACAAGAAGAGCACGAGTGGTTAAGAAACCAACTCTTCCTAACTCCATGTTTCGTCCGAGGAATTAAATGCTCTTTAATTATCAACGGTGGTAGCCAGGCAATTACATTTCATCCAAACTAGTTGAACTCTTCAGGATCAAACAACTCCCCTTAACCAAATGCTACCTAGTCAAATAGATCAGCAAAGATAACGAAATCATAGTTTTTCACAAATGCACGATCAATATTCATATTGCCTCGGCCTACACGGATGTTATTTGTACCATGTTATCCCTCTTGATCATTGTTAAATCATCTGTGGATGACCATAGAAATATGATCGCAGGACCACTCACGACGGTCACACAAACTCTTACACATTCACGATTAATAAACAAAAAATTACATTACGACCTTCTATACAGTCGCGAAGAAGCGACACTACCGTGCTAGCTCGCCTTGACCATTCTCGGCTTATGAGATAATTTTGTAATGTCTGGCTGAAGACGTAAAATATAGCGCTCTTAGGAGCCAACCTATGTTATTTCTACTGCATATTTTGTTACACATTTAATTTACTTCGAATAAAAGGTTGTTAATGAACAATCTTATTATTTATGTGGCATGCTATGTACAATATATATATAGGGTAACGATCCAGTGAGATATGAGATATATGAGATAACTTTGAGAAACCTATATAGAGGTTTTAGAATTTGATAAAACTTGGTGGGTATGTTCTCTATGGCAAGTTGATTATCCTCACAAAAAATCATTAAATTCTAAAATCTCTAAGGGTATCAAATGTTAGAAGATTTATTGACCATCCATTAAAACCAATAATTTGAATTGTGTATTTGATACCTCTAGAGGTTTTAGAATTTGATGATTTTTTGTGAGGATGATCAACTTGCCATAGAGAGCATACTCACCAATTTTTATCAAATTCTAAAACCTCTAGATAGGTTTCTCAAAGTTATCACATAGTAACCAAGGCATCCGACCTAACCAGTTGGAATTTCGCATCAAATACTGAGAAGTTAAGATGTTGTACCCTGTATGCCAAGACCACCACCTAGTAACCGGGGCATCCGACCTAACCAGTTGGAGTTTCACGTCAAATAGTGAAAAGTCAAAGTGATATAGACAGGTAGTCTAGTCTGACCTTGTAGCCTTGCCCTGAAGCTATCTGGCTATGGAGTCATTGACCTGAAAAGTCAATAAATTGGTTGCATAAAAAACTTAAGGGGAATGGATATTATACATGCTCCAATAAAAAAAAAGAGTACTGTGTATAATTAAGGAATATAATTATATGTTTGTTTAATTGTGAACCTGGTTTATTCACTATTTTGGTTGAGAATCAGGGAATCCGACACATTGCCTATGGTTATCAATAAGATAGTAATCTACTGCTGCTTAGTTAGGACCTTCACTACACAGGTATGATCACGTTAAGATAATATGAGTCGCAATTTGATTTTAAAATGGACAATGCGTAAAGTTGGGAATATTCTATTTCGACACAATTTGCTACAATTAGATTTGTTTCTTTGAACAAATAATATTTTTGTAATTTTATATGTCACTAACGTACACATCCCCATACTACCTTGTATCCTCAATGATAATCCTTATCTCTTTTAACTTCAATCTTACTCGAGGATGAGCAAGGTTTAAGTTTGGGGGTATGATCGATGTATAAATATGGCATATCTATGCTCGATCCTAAGCATAATCCGAATCATAATATTTATATCATAAATTACGTTGACTATTTTTGTTTCCATAACTAACAGGAAAGGAGCCACAACAGTAGAACACACATCAGATAACAACCCAACAAAAAAAAAACCCACTAAAGGCAGCTACTAGAGAGAGAAACCCCAAGGGCGACCCCATAAGAAACCAGTCGTAGACAGACTTTCTAACTTCCGATCGATTAGCTGCGAGGCCCGATCGATCGAAGCGCGCCCGTTCCTACAAATAGAGACTTCGTAACTTCCGATTCATCGATCGCGAGGCCCAATCGATCGAAAGTAGCTACCCATGCCTCCAATGTTCTAAATCGGATGCTCCAGATTTGCCATGGGATTTCTACAACTTGCATACACTAGAGAGTCTATAAATACGCGTTCTTCTTGGCGAAACATAATATGAATTTTGGCTCAAAGTTTGTCATCCTTGGAAGAAGATCGAGAGAAGAAAAAGAGAAGCCACCATGGTTCATCAAGAATCCTCCATCAACGCCTCCGTCGTCACCCTCGTCATAAGTGGCTAATCCTTTTCTAGGGCTTCGATGAAGCCCTAGTTAAGTTCTAATTTCTTTTATATGTTTTAGGCTTTTGTAATTTCAATTGGAGAAATTACTAAGACAAGATCTTTTAATATTAGAATCTATTGTTCATCTCCTTCGTTATACATGTGTTTAATTGAAATATATTTCGTTGGAATTGAATGGAACTAATCTTTGTCTTGCTTCGTTTGTTTATTGCTTCTTACCTTCTTGCAAAAGGAGGGAAATAGAAATAAAGGCACACTATAAAATGAGAAAATCATGCATGAAGATAAATATGCAACGAAGCATGCATTTATCTCTTGAGACAAGAGGACAAAGATGGTCAACCCAAGAAAAACTCCTCTTAAGAAACACACAAGTGCTAAGTAGAAATGGGAAACCTAGGGGGGCTGCCCTAGGAGACTCTACGATCTAATCGCCGTAACCTCACTCATGGGATCCTTTCTCACCCACACTTGAGTGACCAGGTGGGTGCTAGTAAGTATAAATGTGGGTGGAAGGATTGGAGACAAACACCACATAATTGCATACAAGCACGTATGCACACAACAATGATAGGGGAGTGCACAAGAATGTTAATGAATTGCTCCTCCTCTAAGTACAACATGAATGCTATGCAAAGATAGTCCTCCTAGAGGGTGGCCCTAGGGGATCTAAACCTCTTAAACAACTAGCAAGCATCTACAAAGTCACACCTAACCCACTTTAATGAAAAAGTTAGAGACAACCCAAGGAAACCCAAACATATGACAATATGGTTTAATATACCCCATGGAGCTAGCCATAATGATGGTGTGTGGGGACCCCCGAAAAGACTAACTCATAGGGAGTGTGGTGACCAAAATGATACAAGTACCTACCACAATCAAATGTATGATCTCAAGCACTCCCAACGATGAGAACGATGTTTAAACCCTCTTACATATATATGCAAGGCCGACCAATTTAATCAATCAAGGACTATTGTGGCCTGAATATGCAAGCTTATGCTACCTAGATCAAAAGAGGGTAAACTAAAAGCCAAAGTTCTTCTATGGCATGTTAAGCCCAATGGGAGAGACATTGCTCTTATACAACTTGAAAATTGGAATGAATCGGATACCTAGATATTTCTAAAAAGCAAGCTCCGATACCAAATCAAAATTTCAAACAAGAAATAGATAGATCTACTAATATATAAGGAAGAGTAGGTAGTCTATTAGCTAGGAACAATAACAAGCACAATTATTAAGGTTAGATGCTATACAATATCACTACCATAATGCGGAGCAAATGTACAAACATCATAGTGAACAAATAAGGAAGCATGTGAGAACAATATGTAACAAGATAAATAAATCTATTTCTCTCATGCTTTAGTTCTCACTGGTGGCCGTATCAGGACAAAACATATAAGGTCCTAAATGCTTGAAACAATAGTAAATTAACCACACACGATGTTTTTAAGTGGAAGCCCAATTGAAAAAAAAAAAACGTCAGTAAGCCGAGTAAGAGCCAATGGCTCCCCCTCAATAAAATAACCTGCAACAAGGCAAATGGATTATAGAAGGGTCTAGAAGCTACCATCGATGACTCTATGCTCATGAGCTAGCCTCCATGGTGATGATCGACATCACTTCTTTGTCAATGGCACGCTCTAAAATGGCTGCCCATGCTCTCGAGCTAGTTCCTCATGGCAACCGGCAGAACCTAGCAGACAGTAGTTCGCCCGGATCCTACCTTTACCTAAGCTTTCCTCCTAGTTCCTTGCCCTAGAACATTGGTGCGTGCTTGTTGCCTCGGTAGCTAGTGGATCCTTCTCACCCGCAAGTGAGTGTGGGTGCTTGAGAGACTGCAATCTCAAAGTGCCACCGTAACGGCCTTCCACCAGCAGTAGGAGATAGAGAAAGAGAAGTGTGATGGATGGAAAGGTCTTACACAAGATTACAAACCATGACATGAGTACTTGTATGATCTTGACCTTAAGAACCTCAAGATATAGACCATCAAACTAATCCGAATATGCATTCAATGGTTTGGACCACCAAGATGAATATTCTAATACATAACACTTCAAGATTTAGAACCCAAGATCAGTAGGAGTGAAGGGTTTGACATGGTTCACGATCAAGAAGTTAGCAAGTGTTAGCATTCATTGGATTGGATCTTAGATTTCTCTCCAAGGATGAGCTTCCAACATGAAGAGGATCATCGGCACATATATATAAGCTCTATACCTACTAGTTCTTGATCCATTGCTAGAGTCTCTTTTTGTTCTAGATCCCAAATGGTATACAAGAGGGATACAGCTCTAGAACAAGGAGAAACTAGAAATCAATCGATTAGAACTAGAATCCATCCAATCCACGCTAGAGCATAGAGCCACTGAATTCAAGAGGAAGAATCAGCTCTGACGAGCTTTCTCTTGAATAGCCTCTCTATAGCCAAAGGATAAAGAAGGGAACTCAAAGCCAAGAGAAGAGAAGGAGGAGAAGAGGACCTCCAATGGATTGACTTAATGGACGGGGATCCAGCCTATATATATACAATTATAAACCCTAGTGCTTAGTGCCACAAAGCCCAACTTAAAACATTGATTAAAACCAATTACTACTGATGTTAATCCGTCGTGTGCACGATGGTGTGATTGTGCGCACAATATAAAGGAAAACCATATAAAATCCCTCAACGTCGAGCACATACACCACCAGGTTGTGCTCATGATCAGCAAATCGTGCACACAACAAAGATTGTCCGCACAATGCTGACGTGCCATCCTAGATCTGATTAACACAGATCTTTAAGATATGATCTATAAAATCTAGAGTATCCAACTACCTGAGTTGTTTGCATGATATACATCATGAGCATGATCAGGAAGATTGGATCATACGCACGATGTTGTTAAATAAGTGAAGTGCTTATCGGATATAGGTCCAAATGTAATTCAATCAAAACTATGAATGAGTTGGACTTGGCCACAAGATAATGCATTGGAAATATGCAAATTTTAATGAGGAAAACTTCACTGGTGGAAGGACTGGCAGTAGCGAGAGCATCATAGTTGACATGGTTGGAGCTACAACATGCACATGATTGAATACAATAAAATGTTGAAAGCATGTAAATGACCTTAGGTTTATGGAGGTATAGGCTAGGTTTTGATCCATTAGTCTAAAGCTATCCACCATAGGTTTAGAACTTATATAACCTGAGCTTGTGGTAACTTATGGGTGAGTACGCCTTGATTTGAGTCTTGATCGTTTTATCTTCAAGTGCGAGCATGAGCAATTAAGCTGACACTTTAACTCTATCGATTCGGGCTCAAAAAGGTAAAATACAACACCAAATTTTAATAATGTTTTGAAGTAAAAACTCAATAACAAGCTAGGAGGTCACCTTGCTAGAGGTAACACACGAGTAATTTTGATTGATCTAGCTAACATCCGATCGGTCTTTCAGTAGACCTGTTTTCTGCACCCTGGACTAATCGACCTGTTTACACCTTCTGACCAGTACTCAACCAGAACGTTTCTATAGTTATTTTCTTCTTCAGGCTTTAGACTTCAATCTGGCTTCATGTGGCTCCTCGCGCTCAGGCTCCACATATATATAACATGGACTAGGATTGCTAAATTCTTCATTCAACATCTTCTCCTATGTCCTTTTTCCTTTGAGATTTCTTAACCATAGACTTAGGCCTAGGAATCAATTGACAACCCCAACTTACTCCAAAAGGAAAACCTCTTGGAGGGAAGAGTGCACAGTGCAGGGGTATATAAGCAAACAACACCCACTCCCATTAAATGAGAGCTTTAACCCCAGTGCTGAAAGTCGAAGGGCCTAACTCGGCATTTCTCTCTACCATAGAGAACTCTTAACTTCTTTCCTCTTGTTCCTTTTCATCATCATCATCATTCTTTTTGTAGTTAATAGGAGCCTAAGATCAATCCCTTTCTAAAAACTAGGATTGTAAGGGTTTCCAAAACCATATTTGAAAATTTCACTGGTTATTCTCTTCCTAATATTTTGTTCCTTTCCAACTACCTATTTAAACCGAAATATTAGCATGTACCTTATTCCAAATAATGTGAATTCGATGCAATCTACTCACAATAAGAATTACTAAGCATTCTTTCATGGTTTTCTTAATCTCCATTGGAGGATGTCATCTGTTGTTCAGTATCCCTACTGGGATTTGATAATCTATGAGCATATATCCTACTAAGTTTGCAAGGGAAATATTTGGGTGTGCATGGCCACAGCCCATGGGTCCATGTATAAACACTCTTTTGTAAGAATAGATATCGCGTGCAGATATGCATAGCGTTTTCGATCCAAGATACACTAGCCCTATACTTGAAAGTTGGTGAGGTATATAGTGAAGAAAAAATCAGAGTTACAAATAAATATACTAATTACTCCCTAATTAACTAAATGCATATTTCCATATGAATTATTGAACTCGTGAGCAACAAAAAAAAAAACTACATGAGTGTTGTAATTCAGAATTGTGATCCAAAATTGTATATCGGAGATCATGCCTTAATATAAGAGACCTAGACTTAGGCTGTAATTTCCAAAACTACAAGAAATTGCACCTTTAGCGACTAGATCCTTTTCCGTCGCCGAAAGTTGACTTTTCGCGACGCAATATCTTATTCGTCGTAAAATCGTATCGCTAAAAGTTTGCTAGCATAGTTGAGTTCGCGCTTAGAAGGATAAAGTTTTTTGACGACGATAAATGACTATTTGGCGACACAGTTAGACGTCGCTAAATTATTTATGTTTAGCGACGAAATAAATTATGTCACGAAAAATTAAAATTTTTGGCAATGGGACTAAGTGCGTTGCTAGTTGCAATTGGTGACGTAATTTTGCGTTATGAAATTCCTGTTTATGACATCGCAGATTCTTAATTTTTTATAGCGACGTTATATGTGTATCGTAGAATTATTCCGTAAAATAAAAATTTTGTGTCTATAAGGGGACTTTTTTTGCGACGATAAATGGCTATTTGGCGACACAATAAGATGTCGTTAAATTATTTACTTTTTTCGATGAAATAAATTTAGTCGCAAAAAATTAAAAGTTTTGGCGACGAGACTAAGTATGCTGCTAGTTGCAATCGGCGACATAATTATATGTCGCAAAATTTCTTGTTTTTGGAAACATTGTTTATGAAAACGCATATCCTTTTCCATCGCCGAAAATTACCTTTTCGCAATGCAATATCTTATTCGCCACAAAATCATGTTGCTAAAGGTTTGCTAGCATAGTTGAGTTCGCACCTCTAGAAGGATAAAGTTTTTTTGTGATAATAAATGGCTATTTGGTGACACAGTTAGACGCCGATAAATTATTTACGTTTAGCGACGAAATAAATTATGTCGCAAAAAATTAAAAATTTTGGCGACGGGACTAAGTGCGTTGCTAGTTGCAATTGGTGACGTAGTTGTGCGTCGTGAAATTTCTGTTTATGACATCGCAGATTATTAATTTTTTATAGCGACATTGTACGTGCATCGCAGAATCGTTTCATAAAATATAAAGTTCGCGCCTATAAGGGACATTTTTTGGCGATGATAAATGGCTATTTGGCGACACAATAAGATGTCGCTAAATTATTTACTTTTCGTGATGAAATAAATTTAGTCGTGGAAAATTAAAAGTTTTGGCGACGAGATTAAGTATCTGCTAGTTGCAATCGGCGACATATAGTTATGCGTCGAAATTTTTTTTATTTTTTGAAACATTGTTTATGACGGTGCAGATTTTTCCAACCGTCTTATTGGGTCTACCCATTTTTAAACGGGTCTGGTACGAGTTTAGGGTCTAGAGAGGATTAGTTCACTACAACAGATCTGGACTTTATTGGCGGCTAAATATAGCCGGTTAAATATTTTTTGGCAACTTGGCCGTCGAAAAACTGGTGGCCGCATATGCACTAGTCGCAAAAACTTTAAACGATCAATTAGTCGGTGGACTTTGGTCGCCGGATTTGTTCATTTTATTTCGGCTGGTGGACATTAGCCGTCGTATTTGCTCAAGCTTTTTCTAGCGGTGTTGAATTGCCACCGGATTTGATTCCTTTTACGGCCGGGTAGGGATGGCCATCGTTTATCCCGCCGCAACAGATCATTTATGCTGTAGTGGTTAAATGGGTTGGGTCCGGGTCTAGTGCATTGCAACGACCCTAAACTAGACACGACTCCAACCTAGAGGTGGCGATAGAAAATAACGGTCAAAAATCCCATATTGCGGATTTCTATAAGGAGTCTCATTGGAGTAAGAAAAAGAATGATTGGATGCATGAGATGTGCAAGAAAAATCATGTAAGTAACTAGACTATATTTTTTTCTAAATCATTATAATTTTATTTTTTAATAAAACTAATTTGTTTAGTTCTTGTAAAAATAACAGTAGGTATTTGTAGAATTGTAGGATAAGTGTTCGCAATCTAATGCAGTACCTATGAGTCAGGAGGAGATGTCTATTGAAGTCCTTGGCTCGAGGTCAGGGTACTTGAGAGGATTTGGGGTGGGCTCAAAGCCCTCATCCTCTAGGACTGCTGATCTTTCTCGGGTACAAACGGAGGAGGTGAGGAGCCTTAGAGATGAGTTAGCATCACTTAAAGGCCTAAATGTAAGTCAACAATAACATATTGAACACCAAAATAAAAAAATTGAAGAGTTTCAGGCTTTTCAGTCTTTTGCGATGAATACCCTACGACAGGCACATCTTATTTCAGAGAGTCAGAGTAGGGAGAGTTCATCAGGTGACGATCAAGTGATGCCTTTTTCTTGGTTAGTATCTAACACATAATACATTAATTTCTAATATAATGCAATTCTTTAAGTCGATTCTTATCATTAGAAAATAACTTAATTACTTCATGGAAAACTAATTGTTATTCTTTCTTTCTTTTTTATATAGATGGACGATTGACTTTATTGGCCTGCGAATGTATCATATTAGCCATCAGTTTCTACCATTTTATTTGGCATTTCAAAAAAGGTGCGACCTCATCTTTAAAGAAATTTTTTTTTGTAGTTCTTCAGTTGATGTTATGGATGTTGGTTTTATGTTAATGATCCTTAATAGAAAGGAGTTTGGATAAATATGTGTACTTAGAAGAATAATTTAATTTTTTTATTTGACTTTAATTGAGTTTAAATTAATACTTGTGTACTTTTATTTTCAATGAAATGTGTATAGATGAATGCATGTGTATAAAGATTTTATAAAAAAAAATTAATATTTTACCAAATAATATTAAGAATTTGACTTTTGGTGACGCATGTAATACATTATGTCTCTTAATGTGTATATTCTGTGGCGCGACAACTACATCGCCTAATGTATACATTTGGCTCAATGGATAAAATTCGACGATGCAATTATTACGTCACTAAATATATACATTATACGATGCCAAAGTATACATTCTACGATGATATTATTTGTTCGTTAGAAGTTATTGGCGACGCTATTATATACGTCACCAAATACTTTTACTTTTGGCGATGCATATAGTGTGTCGCTCAATATTCTATATATAAGTTTAAATTAGTTGTTTTTACGACGTGGGAGATCATTTCAGCAATTTTTTATGTTTCAATTGGCGATGCTTATTGCGTCGCGGTTGGTAAAGCTTTCGGCGACGCACTTTTATCGCGCCGCGGAAAGTATTCTCAGACGAGGAATAGATGGCGTCTTAGTGACGCAATTTGAAGCGTCATAAAAGATATTTCGCGATGAATATGATCACTTTTGGCGATGCTCTAATATGTCGCATAATATGTCTTTTCTTGTAGTGACATCACACATTATGACCATAGATTTATCATGTGGATTTGCCAAAGGCTCTCATGAAAAAGAAGATAAAGAAAAATACGCTACGAAGAAATTAAGATGAAAAAGGTGAAAGAGAGAGGAGATATAGTAAGGATTTTATATTTAGATTTTACATACAGACTATCTTTGTTCAGATCTCTCATGTCTTCTAAAACACATAATGTACATATATAGTTTCCAGGATCTCGTCATGATCGATCCTCTAAGAAGACGTAGATTTTTCGAATGAAATTTTAAAGTTGAACAAGACACTTTAATTTTTATTTTTATTTTAAAAAAGTCACATTAAGGAGAGAAATAGTATAAAACAAAATCTATATTTGCTTAAGAAAATGACCCAATCACCTTTGTGCTGGCCAAAAGATGACGTAGATTTTCCTCATGAAATTTTAAAGTTGAACACGACAGTTCAATTTTTAATTTTATTTTTTGAAAGTCACATTTAGGAGACGGAAATGGTATAGAAAAAAAACCTATATTTACTTAAGAAAATGGCCCAACCACCTTGGTGCCTGCCAAATGTGACTACCCACAGCCCAAACCCAATTGGAACATCATTAAGAAAATTGAATAAAAGTTGTACATACAGTTTGCCAACCTCAAATGGTAATCTAATCCTTAGTACCCCTTTTCACACACACAGAGAGAGAGAGAGAGAGAGAGAGAGAGAGAGAGAGAGAGAGAGAGAGAGAGACACGAGAGCTAGAGAGAGAGAGAGAGAGAGAGAGAGAGAGAGAGAGAGAGAGAGAGAGAGAGAGAGAGAGAGAGAGAGAGAGAGAGAGAGAGAGAGAGAGAGAGAGAGAGAGAACCACTACCTTCCCTATCTCTCTCTATTACCTATTAAGACACCACCACTGAAAGATCCATGTTACATGTAGGAAAGAACCACCTTGGCGCCGACGAAATGCGACTTCCAACAACCCAAAGAATCATACAATCCAAATCCTTTGTCTAACCAATTCGAGGAACATTAACATAATGTGGAATCCATTCCTCCCCCACACATCACATTAACATGTTAATAGTTTACATTAATAGAAAGAGAGCAGTGCATGTTTATATGGTTTACACTTTCAGCATCCACTTTCCCTCCGTATCACTCACTCTCTCTCTCTAGAGAGAGAGAGAGAGAGAGAGAGAGACCCACCACCTTTCCTCTCTCTATCATATAATTACATTCCCAACCCAAACATTGTTGTGCGTCACCCTCAAGGCCTCCAACCCCCACCAGGCTCTTCGGTGCGCTTCCCTCTCTATAGTTGAGTGGGATGTGTGTCCGCCCCCTCCATCATCATACATTTATGCGAGGGACCCTTTTATGGATAAGTTCACACCCTCTCCCAATTACATCCCTCGTCTCTGCATCCCAAAAAAAAAGACAAATAATGAATCAAATCTTATAGAAGAAAAAAAAAATAACCCCACTGAGTGGTTACTTTACTTTATTACAACTTTACCACACCAAATCCATCCATACCCTAGCCCTATAAATACCCACCCCCACAATGCCCTCCCCTCCCATCACTTCCACAGCCCAAGATATTCAAGTAGAAATGAGGGCCGGAGCCGGGTTTAGTTCTACTGTTGTGGCGGCGGCGCCGCTGGCGGGCGGGCAACTGCACTCGGGGTGGCACTCGCCGGTGCCGTACCTGTTCGGCGGGCTGGCGGCGATGCTGGGCCTCATCGCCTTCGCGCTCCTCATCCTCGCCTGCTCCTACTGGAAGCTCTCCGGCTACCTCGAGCGGGGCGACAGCGAAAGGGAGGGCGGTGACGCCGAGAGCGCCGCCGCCGCCGCCAAGCTTCCGCCTTCTTTCGAGGGGGGGTTCGTTGTGATCATGGCCGGGGACGTGAAGCCGACGTTCCTTGCCATGCCCATTTCCAGCCGGGCTTCCTCCTTTGGTGGTGACGACAACAACAGCAGCGGCAGCAGCAGTTTCAACAAGGATGATGGTGGCGACGAAAAAATGAACGGCCTGGATGGAGCGAAGAAGCCGGATGGAGGGTTGGATGGAGATTCTAGGGTTTCCATTCAAATACAGAACCAAGAGCAGTGATATATATATTATTCACTTCTTTTCGTTTTTTAGCATTTTTACTATTTTGGTTTGCGGGAACTGTGAATTTCTGAGATGGTTTTGAATGGACTAGTCCTTGTTGTGTGAACTTTTTTTGAGGGGTTTTTTTTGACTCACAACCCCACTTTTATCTTTAAATTTGATTTACACCCCTCACCTTCTAAAAATTTGGCCTTACCTCACAATCCCTCACCTCACCATAAGGCAACCTGTTAAAAGTGGATTTTTTTATCTAATTGCATCCCCACTTTTATGAATACGATTTAGTTCCAACCTCCTTAAGGTGGAGCATCCCGCTCTCTCTCATTGGTCCATTCCAAAGGTATGTTTGTCATTTCATATTGTTTATCATGGTGAAATGACCCAGTCCTTGAGATGGACCAATGAGAAAGAGTGGGATGCTCCAACCTCTTTAAGGAGGTTGGAACAAAATCGTTCTCCACTTTTATATCAAAATTTGACTTACACCCCACCTTTCAACAACTCGCTCACGACAAGAGACGGACTGGGGGGTAAAGTCCAATTTTTGGACAAGTGCGGTGTAACTCAAATTTCGACATAAAAATAGGGGTGTAAGTAAAAAAAAAACTCTTTTTTAATCAAATTTAAGGAAATTAAAGTGAGAAAAGTAAGCTGAAATGGGAATAAATAGCTTTTAGAAAGGAAAATAAAAAGATGTGAAAGTTGGAAGTGCTGCAGCTCTTTTCTCTTCCTTTTTCGAGAACAGAATTTTATCTTTTTTTCGTGCAAGTGTTGGAAGGTAAATGCATCAATCGTGGCAGGTTTCTATTGGTAGCCACACGAGAAAGCGTGCCGTTCCTTAACACCGTTAAAGCCTTTGAACTAGGGTTACGGACTTGCGATTTTCTTTACCCAAAAAGAAAGGGAAATTTTATTCATATCCCCAAAATCTATAATTAGCCCTCGTCTCTCTATCGTTTCTCAATATCTTACCCAGCAACCGTTTAATACCAACAATACCCTTTTTTTTTTTTTTGTACCCCAAACCTCAAAGCCCTAACTCAGCGCCTTTTGTACCCCAAACCCAACCCAACCCAAGTTTTGTTTGAACTTCCTTAGCCCAAGCCTAACCCGTCGTGTTGGCCGGGTTGTGCGGGGTGGGTTGACCGGCTTCAATATGGTAGAGGAGAAATAATTTGGGTTGGGTTCAGGTTAGTCCGCCCAAATTCGGGTAGGGTTCCGGTTGGCCCGCCCAAGTTGCAGCCCTACATCTGCCTTCAAGTACCAACCAACTGCATGGGGTTTATTTAAGATGGGTGTATTCAAGAGTGCATATAATTGGGGTATATTTAAGGGGTATGTGTTTGATTGGGATATAATCAAGTTGTAGTGGACCATTTAACTGGGATGTATTGAAGGTGGGGTGTAAGGGAGAAGCGTATTTTTGGGATAGAAATGGGGTATGAAATAAAAACAATGGGGTGTGTTCAAGTTTGTTGGAAATGGGGGCTAATTATAGATATTAGGGGTATGAATAAAACTTCCCAAAAGAAAAGGAAATTTTGCATATAGCCCCTGACTAATATTGATATCACAGATAAGACCCTCACTCTTCAAGTTTTATAAGTAACCCACTTGAGGCACTCATATGTTCTGATATTTACTAAAATCCCCCATTGTAACCTTTTTGCACTCATAATATAAGCCTTATTCATTTAACCCGAGGGCAGAAAGGTCACATTAAGGGGGTTTCAGTAAATATATAAACATGTGAGGGTCGTTTGTAAATCCCCAAAAAAATAGTGCTGAAGTTTCAGTTAGGTATTTCCGTTATTTGTGAAGTTTTGGCGGGTAATACGGAGGGCTTGGTTTGGCGCTGACGTGTAAGTTGTAACTCGACCTGGTCGACCAGATGCCAGGTTAAGGGGAGACGGCGACCCGTGAAAGCTACCTCCCAAATGGACCCGCAGGCCTCCGCACGACCAACGTACAGCCATTTGTTCTATGCAACAGTGGTGATGAAAGGAGCCTAATGGCTACAGTATCAAATGTGGTCCGGGTGATTTTTTTTTAGCCCTAGCTAGTTGTTGGGTTTGGCCCACCAAAGCCCTTACCTGAAGCCCGACCCGAAGGATCAAACGAAGACCAGACCCCGAATTAATGCTTGTTAGAGTTCTCTCGGGCTCCGCACTGTGGGGACCCAGGCGTCGGATTTGGTAGAGTACGGGGAAGGGGAAGATAGTGCGCACGACTCGTCCAGGTCATGCGCATGACTTGGATCTGGTAGCGATGGGGAGAAGATTCTGTGCACGACTTGTCATGGTCTGCACATGACTTGGGTTTGGCAGGGACATGGACAACAACATCGTGTGCACGACTTGTCCAGGTCTGCACACGACCTTGGTCTGGTAGCAATGGGTTTAGGTTGGACAGGCTACGAGTTCGAGTTGTTTCGGCCGATTTTTCATGGGGATGATTTTGGGTCTTCCATGAGCACATGTTTGCTTCCTTATTTAATGGAAGCAAGGGTGGCTCTAGGGTTTGATCTAAGATTCAAAACTCTTGGGATCGTCGACGAAGGTTACATGAAGATCGAGGTTGTCTACGAAGAAGAGGTTTCGCCGAAGAATGAAGAAATGATTTGGGGGGGACGTCGACGCGACACACCCCTAGGGCCCTTGAAGGTGCATGATGATGGTGGCACAATGGAGTGGCTTCGCGGTAGATGGTTGATAGAGCGGATTGAAGGACGAGGAGAGAAGAAAAACCTTATCTATCGTTTACCGCAAAAAAAAAAAGAGAGAAGGAGAAAAGAAGAAGGAGAAAGAAAGGAGTAAGAAAAAAGGAGAAGGATGATGATACAATGTACGGATCATCATCCAGTTTCTTCAACATGTCTTACTCGGCTTCGACTTCGTGTGCTTTCATCTCTTGATGTATCCTCCTGTAACTTGTATCTCTTTGGCAAGTTATCTCTACTTCATGGCCGTTCTGTGAGAAGGATCGATGAGTAAAGATGTTTTGCGGGGTCAGAAAAATGGCGACCCGCCGTTTGTGTAATCTTTGATCAATGATAATCCAATCCTTGTTGCCGATGATATTATGTAGTTAGTTCTATTATGTGATTGCTCCATATTCTCTGTGCCGGTTGTTAGGGGCAATCTCCGTGAGCTCCCATTCCTCGATTCGTAGCACATACGACACTTCTTTTTAAACCCAACGGATCGCCGTGATGCGTATGCGACTCTATAGAGGGTCCGGGCTTGGTATCCGCCAGACGCAGGCAGGTATCAGTGGCACCCGGATCCCCAATAGTGATATCAGAGCTTCAGGTTCATTGTGCGAGGATTCGAGGTGGGTGGAGTTGTTGGAATTGGATCCGTTTATCAGAGTCGCAGCGGAAGCAAAAGATAGATCCGAAGATCATACGGTGTATGTTTCATTGCAATTAATTCTACAAAACAATCTACATGCAAATCTATGATCCTAGCATATGTGCGGACACCCCTAGAGGCATACTACGATCTACGGAAGACATGCATGCATCTAGTTAGGTGTTTAGAATCATCATACCTTTTGGATCTATGATTCGGAGATGACGAAACGATGAAGAACCGTACTTGAATCGCAAGGGAAACTGTCGGATAGCACCTTGTCCTTTGCGAATTGAAGAATCCTCGAAATCCCGTCTCTGAGTGCAAGGATTACGAGCCGACGGAGGAATCCGTTGCGAAGACGATGGCGAGCCGCGAGATTTTCTTCTCCTCTTTCTCCTTTCTTCCTTCTCCTTCCTTCCTCTTTCTTCTCCCTTCTTCTTCCGCTCTTTTCCTTAGCCGAAACCACAAAGGAGGAGGAGAGGGGGGGTTCGGATTTTTGGAGGAGAGGGAGACCTTAGGGCCGGCCCTCCCTCTCCCTATTCTCTTATAGGGTCGGTCTCCCATGGCTTCAAGGAAGCTAGGGCCGGCCCTAGATAGATTAGGATAGAGAGGGGTGGGTTGTTAGGGATTCCAAGTGTCTATCGTGAAGCTTGGACGAAAACGCTCTTCACGAAAAGTGGAAAACTGAAAGAGAGATTGAGTGAGGTGCGCTACTCGGAATCGAGTTCCGTCAGCGCCTATGAGCTCCTGAAATTATTCCGCTCATTCTAAGATCCATATTCAATGTGTTCTGAGCCATATTTCAGTATTTACCAAAATACCCCTACGTCCCGTAACACATGTGAATTAGGTTCTTAGGCTCCGGACTTGCGCTCCATCGCGCTACGTCGCATCCAACTAGGTCGGGGAACAATTCCTATACGCAACGACAGGGTGGAACCTTCAGGGTTTGGGATCTCTAGCTCCAACCGGATCCCTATTTAACTATTCCGGTGATACACCGAAAGTTTCGTTAATCAGTCCTAATCCGATTAACCCGTGTAGCTACCCAGAGTGCGACGCGAGTTGAACTCTAGTGATCCTAAACTTAAGTTACGCCCTCGTAACCCTGTTCTCAACTATACTCCGATAATCCTTAGTCCCTCCTATTACTGGTGCCATGATACGACTCGGGCGGTGGGGAGCACCGTCAGATCCCGATCGATCATCTGACTAGGGTTTGATGACTTGTCATCTATAACACCACACACCTTCCGGTGCTATGCCTAGCATCCAGAACATCATCAGTCATACTGACAATCACCAGGCCTGCGTTAACTGTGTGGATAGATTGACTCATCAAAACGCACCCATCCAACACTGGACGTCGGATAACCTGTAGGGATTACATGTCACTCAAGCGCCAGCCGGGTAACCCAACGTACCGTGGTATTGGACTATGGAAGGTCCGCACACGTTGGCACATCAAAGCACCACACAACTGGTTGGCCCAGTGAACATGGTCCCTCATGGTTAAGGACAAATTATCTATAGTAGTAAGACGGTTTATGCACTAGTGTCTGAATCGTTGAACTGTGCACCGTCTTGGTTCCTGTTCAACACGATCATTGTGCTTGGTCAGGTGAATGGGAATCCCACGTTCCCGTGGTGGAGACTTCACCACATCCTCTACCTGCCAACAGCTTATTTTCGGTGAAGCGACCGGCATCACCTAAGCTATGAACTAGTTCTAGGTCTACACAGAATTGGTCCACTGGGTCTCCCAAGCATGGATCCTCCATGTGCCTCAGTGGCCTACTGTGTTCCCTAGGGTCCTTTTATTATATGAGTATTATCATATACCAGAGTAATATTCTAATTAAAGCAATAACCAAAGTCATCTTGATTAATGTTAATACAGAAAATCCATGCTAAGGACACACGAGCTACAACAGGAGTCATGGTGGAAGATAATTTAAGAATCCGAAAAGTCAATAGTATAAATTTCATATTTGCAAGATGCAGATAGAGGGAGTTCTATTTGTCATCTGGGCAAAAAGGCGGGCAACCCGAAGCGGATGTCCGAGAAGGATTTGGTGACTCTTGATAGTACAGGTATTGATTCGTTTCTCTCAAATCACAAAGGTCTCCAAGGAGAAGACCACAACGGGCTTGAAGCCCCTGGGCATGTCAATGCAGATGAAAGGTGGAGCATGTTCTAGAAAAGGCTCCATGTCGATCAAAAGCAATTGGAGTACTAGTGCTTTGGTCGTTGATAGAATCACAAATCTGGTTAGGATCATCGGGTTATGATGATTGATATCTCTTGGTGGCCACTAATAAGCCCAAGGATGAGAATTGGCTAGCGGAGCCACATATGGTCATACAAGTCATGGTTCTGCAGCCATGTGGGTGCAAGGGTGGTAAATGGTGAATGACGATAGGTTCAGGATGTAGACATGGAGAGCCAAAAACAGTCGCTTGTGGATGTTTGATGGCTTAGATCGGACACTCAAGTCGTTCGTCATATTCAGGGTATCCAGAGGTGCCAATCTAAATCCAGGTTTCCAAATTAAATCAACTTAAGTAAGAGACCACTGGTTTAGGTGGAGCCCTGAAAGTTTCCGAAGATACTTCTTCAGTCTTAGAGGGAGTCTGTAGTGGAGAATGGTATAAGTTTACAGTAAAGGAAGTTCCGAGAGTGGTGGGTTTGGTAAAGAATAATTATGCAGATAGAGCTAGCCCTTGTGCGCGAAAGATCGATATAGAAAAAGTGGGTTCCAGGCAAGTCCGAAAACGAATTGGACTTGGTTGATCATCAGGCTAGATGATTGAGCATCGATTATGATGCGAGAAACTGGTGTAGGTTGACCAAGGTGGTGATAAGGAAGACAATGGATTATCATAAGCTCTAAGTAGAGATGACGACGATGGCGATTGCAATAGCAACAAAGATGACGTGGCTAAATTTTTCGGGATGCTGAGCTTTAGTGGGCCCCAAGGTGGAGATTGTTGGGTTTGGCCCACCGAAGTCTGTTACAGCATATGTTGGACATCTATTTTGTTTGCAAAATTTATGAGTGAAAATCGATTCGGTGAGGTTGGTGTAACCGACCTATGAGTTATGACAACATGCATATCCACAATCCATTGAAGACTTTAGAGATGTTGTACAGTATCAGTTCAGCAATACAACAAAGACTCAGCTTGTGATTAGACTGTCTAGCGCGTACACCTGTTCATGCTTGTATCATGATTGTATCCGTTCGGGTGTAAGGGTTTTGTGTGTGTGTCGGCATTTATAAAATCATTTTACTCAATTTGCGTACGCTTTTATCGATTCATCATTTTCATGTTTTTGAGGGTTCGCGTCTGTTTAATATGTTTTAATATTCAAAATCTTGGTTTGACGTAGTTCTCGGATTTTTTAGAGTGCGAAAATCACTTTTTATAGAATTTATGATTTTGCCCCTAGAGAAACCCGACACTTGGCCAAAATCCAAAATTGGGTAAGTTTTGGAAATTCCTTCCCCTATTATGCGGTCTAGAATGAAATCCAACGGTTCGGACCTAATTCAGGATAAATAGGCCAGCACCCTACATGAGTCCCCACCCGGGTTCGGACCATGAGATTCTTTGGGTCCGAACCGTTAGGTTTAAGTTGTCCGGACCGTGTGTCTGCTTGAGCTGAAAGTCAGACCCCCTAGCTAGGGCTGATTTTCAACCGTTCAATCACCAGATCAGATAGCTGAGAATGGTTCTTGGAGACACTCTATATAGGGCTGGTTTTCTCATTAGGGTTCTAAGGCTTTGGACTTTTGATGTGAGATCTAAGGCAAAAACCCTTTTCCCCCATTGCCATCGTGTTAGCATCACCGTGCGTGCTCGACAGTGGGTCTCGTTCGTAGCTTCCGGCAATGTCTCCACAAAGGTGTTTCTATGCACATGGCATCGCTACGTACCAAGTGTCCAATGACTGTTCCCACATGGTCGTCGGATGCCTCGACCATTATGTGAGCTCTCAGGTCGAGCTTATGTTGGTGCCTTTTTCCTGTCGAATGTGGTTCCTATAGGTCTTATATATGATCTTTGAATCCTTTGTGTCGCCACATGACGTGCATCCATAATGTCACATTTTGCCTATCAACGCTTCCACGTGAACAACGACTGGGTGACATTTCAGACACCCACAGAGGCCCTTCCTTAAATAGACCTAACTAGGACCAATTATAACAACTATGACTCACTTTTGGTTGTCTAGTATGAGCAAGGTTTGAAATCACGGTATCGATCGACCATGGATCGTATGTACCGGCTGGTACGAACCGAAAACTGATCTGGTCATGGTCTTTTCTTTTATCTTTTTGGTATCTTAAAAAAATCAAAAAACATATTACCAAACATATCGGTACTGGTTCATACCGGCCGATATAAGCTTGAATCAGCAAATACGGTCCGGTACAGGTCAAGTTTTGGGATCAGAGACTGGTTCAGTCAATGTCCAACAAAAATTTCTACGTGTTGGCTAGTATGTACCGATATCGACCTGCATTTTCTAAACCATGAGTAGGAGAACTAAGTAAGCTGGCCACTCAGAGCATTAGGAAGTCTAATCTACTTCAGCTATAAGGAGGAGCAAGAGATTGATCTTGATAAGCAAACCACTAACTGGCACCTTACTTTTAGTCGTCTTATGTAAGGTGGCCGATCAATCGATCGATCTAGTCTCAAACTGAAACCATTTCAACCGAGCTTAAGTTGCCAATCGATCGGTCGGTCTAGTCTCAAACTGAAATCATTTCGAGATTCCAAGTTCCTAATCGATCGGGGCTTCTGGTCGATCAATCGGAGGTCGGTTTTTGGTGGTTGATTATGCGATGGAGACTTGGTGGATTGAGGTCAGCTTCTAGTAGTTGATCATACTAAAACAAGGGATTAATTGCTCCCGCTTCTTAAATAGTTTTCTTTCTCTTATGATCTTTGCTTCTTTTTTGTGTTTTGATCAAACAATTTCCTTACACATTTTTTATACTTCGATATAGTAGATCATTTCTATCTAGTAGTACAAATTTTATGTACTTGGCAATTTATGTTTTTATCTTTTATGAGTACCCGTATATATCGAAGATGATTTCTTATTGTTAAACGGTAAGTCCCACATCAGTTAGGGGTGAGAGTTCTGTATCTTTATATATCCATTATCTCCGCCCCCTTATAACCGGTTTTGAGAGGGCACATAATTTATGACTTGGTATCAAAGCTATTCTCAACTGTGTCTCCAGAGTGATCCCGTCGTACCTCTCTTTCTCTATCTAGGCAAACTATAGCTTATGCTGGTATCCATGGGTGAGAACCTTAAAGAGGCAAGACAGGACTTGGTGTCCTTGGGTGAAAGGTCCAAGTAGGGGTGGCAATCCTTGACCCGACCCGCCAACCCGACCCGAAGTTAGCTGGTTTGGGTTTGGCCTAAACGGGTTCGGGTCATAAACGGGTCGACCCGATTGACCCGTTTATTTAATGGGTCGGGTTCGGGTTTGTACTTGTAACCCGATTGACCCGACTTGACCTGTTTACCAAATGGGTCATGTCAACCCGACCCGACCCGAGCCGACCCAACCTGAACCAATCCAACCCGTCTTGACCCAACCCGACAGGTTTACATGGGTTCTGTTGACCCAACCTGAGCCAACCCGACCAGACACGACCGACCTGACCTGTTTAGTAAACGGGTTAAACGGGTCGGGTCGGGTCAACCCATTTATTAGCGCGTCGGGTTTGGGTTTAAGTTTTTGACCCGTTTGTTAAACGGGTTGGGTTCGGGTTGGGTGTTTTGCCCTTATACCTAGACCCGAATCCGACCTGACCCGACCCATTGCCACCCCTAGGTCCAAGTGCAAAGAGGGTTTGCAGACCAAGGTTAGAGCCCCAGAAATGCAATCGAGTAAAAAAAAATGTACACTCATTAGTTTGGGATTTATGATCCGATGCCTCCTTATGTTTGAACTAGTTTGGGTTTTGTTTTTTGAAAAAACAAGTTATACTGATGAAAAATCCCTCTTGCATTAAACTCAGTTGTTTTGATACCCTAAAGAGATGACCTCTTCAACGTGAAGACGCGTGGGAGAGCAAAGACTTCAGTTCTGGCTCTGACATCATAACTGTTGGAAATAATTCGCTTGCTAAACAAATATTTCAAATCTTAATTTATTTTAATTAGATGTGAGATGGATGACAACTTTATATTCCAAATATTTTCAAATAAAAAAGATGAAAATATGAGACAATAAAATTGCGAATGAATCCTAGTGAAGGATCCAAAATGAGAATTTTGTAGCGGAGTATGAAAATGATAATATTATAGCTAAATTAAAACATATGCAAATAGTACTATTAAGATCCTAGCAATTCAGAAAGAAGAGGACTTAAGAGGATGGCCTGGGGTCGAAGCACGCCTTGGCGCTGTCTTAGAAATCCAATTGCCCCCCACGTGCGGGTCTCGTGGCAAGGAAGACTAGAGATACGACGAACCCCCCGGATGACCACCTTTCCTTCTCGTTGGCACGCCTCGGAGAAGGCACACGAACACCGCACTATCGCCTTCAGGAGCCCAGCAAAAAACTTAAAGAAAATTGGAAAGGGAGATTTTTTGGAGCAGAGTTTCAAGAGTAAAATATGATCCAAAGTGTGTCGTTAGCCATGGATTTTGGGCCCATTTTATAGCCCACCAAGGGGTGTGATGGCTGCCCATTATTTTGGGCTTTAAAAGCCAAGCCATAATGGGTTTGAATGTGACCGTTATAACCGTTGCACAAAGGTTTAAATGTGTGCAACGGCTATACCGTTACAAAAGGTTTTAAAACACAATAATAAAATTAATAAAAAAGTTAACAATCCCCCACATGTTTTAAAAATATTAAATATTAAAAAAATTTAAATAAGAGAATTTGCTGGTCTCCTTGTACTATGAGTTCGGAAAAGGTACCTCTCGGTTTGAACCTTTACTTAGTGAAAATTATTTTGGTCTGTGGCACCTTTAGTAGACTATGTCTTTGAACTTAGGACCATGATTCAGACTTTTACAAGTGTCACACACAGTATGGCTATGCTGATGTTCTAAACGGGTAGCGCTATTAACGGCCTTGCGCAGGTATCTTATGTGTGTATTCGAGATCAGCCCTAATCTCATAGTCGCGGCCTCACGACCACACATATCGGTGATTCCTCAAAGAGTACGAGCAAGGAGGCACTCTGTCTCAAGGATCTCGGAATCATTTAAGAGTTTTGAACTCATCCTACCTTTGCTTTTATGAGCACTGATGCCATAGGGATGGGAGTAGGTAAAACCAGTGCTCCTCATAGCTACCAATACGGCTTGTTTCTACCCATTGAACCTCCGTGAGGTTGGGTTGCCACCGTGGTGATCTTTCTTATGGGCTTAATCCCATCCCCCTCGACGCTTCTAAAATCATTGTTCTAGACAACCCCTTTGTGAGCTGATCAACAATATTCTTCTCAGAGCTCACAAAATTTAGGGCAATTATTTGGTATTTTAGTTTATACCTTAATGATTTATGTCGCACTTTTAAGTGTCGATTCATTTTTACATTTGTATTTTCTTGTTTGCATTTATCAATTGCTGACTTACAATCGCAATGAATAGATATAGCTGGTATAGGTCTCTCTCCTATGGGTATATCAGCTATAAGGTCTCTTAACCACTCGGCTTCTATACTCGTGGTATCTAGGGCTATCATTTCATATTCCATTGTGCTCCTAGCCATTACTGTCTGCTTGGTGGACTTCCAAGAGACAGCTGCACCTCCTAATAGGAAGACAAAATCGGTTGTAGATTTTACATCCAGGTTGTCACTGATCCAATTAGCATCAGTATAGCCTTCTAAGACGGCTGGATAACCACTAAATTTAAGGCCATAGGTTAGTATGCCCTTAAGATATTTCATTACTCTTTCTAGGGCATTCCAATGGCTTTTATCTGGATTGTGTGTGTATCTACTTAGACAACTTATTGTATAAGCTATATCGGGTCTAGTATAGTTAGCTAAATATCCTAACGATCCAATTATTTGTGCATATTCCTTTTGTAACGCAGGTAAACCTGTGTTTTTCTTAAGGTGAATATTAGGTTCATAAGGGGTGGATACTGGAGTACAATCAAAGTAAAAGTATTTTCTAAGGATCTTCTCAGTATAGTGAGATTGAGTCAGTGTGATACTATCATCATTTCTAATGATTTTTGTGTTTAGTATCACATCTGCTTGACCTAAATCCTTCATGTCAAAATTTTGGGACAGGAAATATTTTACTTCATTTACTGCTTGAATGTTAGATCCAAAGATCAAGATATCATCCACATACAAACAGAGAATAATGACGCCATTATTACTAACCTTATGATATACACATTCATCGGTTTTGTTTATTTCAAAACCGTCGGATGTGATGACTTCATCAAACTTCCTATGCCATTGTTTGGGTGCTTGTTTTAGGCCATATAGAGATCTAATCAATTTATACACCTTAGATTCTTGACCTGAAACTATAAACCCCTCAGGTTGATCCATATAGATTTTCTCATCTAAGTCTCCATTTAAGAAAGCGGTTTTTACATCCATTTGGTGAATTACCAGCTTATTAATGGATGCTAATGCAATAAGGACTCTAATGGTAGTGATCCTAGCTACAGGAGCATACACATCAAAGTAGTCTATTCCAGGGTTTTGGGTAAATCCTTTGGCTACTAACCTAACCTTGAACTTCTCTACCGATCCATCGGGTCTAAGTTTCTTCTTGAAGATCCACTTACATCCAATGGTTTTACAACCTGAAGGTAGGTTTACTAATTCCCAAGTTTGATTTTGGACAATAGATTGCATCTCATTATTTATAGCTTCTTTCCAGAAAGGAGAATCGAATGACTTCATTGCATCTGCGTAGTTGATTGGTGTATCTTCTACTAGAAGAGCATAGAAGTCATCGAAGATCTTTTCTGTCCTAGCTCTAGAGCTTCTTCTAGGTTCAGTGAGAATGCTATCCTCAATTGGTCTTTTGTTTCTAGAGCACGATGCTATTTCAGTGTCGTTCGATCTAGGTTCTGTTTCAATTCTAGTCCTAAAAGGAAAGATGTCTTCAAAATAGGTTGCATCTCTAGCTTCCATTATTGTATTATTAGTAATTTCACTAATCTGAGAGTTAAAAACTAAAAATCGGTTAGCGTTGCTATCTGATGCATAGCCTATGAAAATGACATCTATGGTTTTTGGACCGATCTTTTTCTTTTTATTTTCAGGGATCTTGACTTTCGCCAAACACCCCCATACTTTAAGATAATCCAAAGTGGATTTTCTATTCTTCCACATTTCATAAGGGATGAGGTTATTCTTTTTAGAGGGAATTCTGTTAAGTATGAAACAGGCTGTTACTAGTACTTTTCCCCACAAATTTTTAGGTGCTCCTGAGCTAATTAGTATGGCATTAACCATGTCCATAAGGGTTCTATTCTTACGTTTAGCTACTCCGTTGGATTGGGGGGTATAGGGAGCTGTGACTTCATGAATTATACCGTGTTCTTCACAGAACTCGATTAACTCATGAGAGGTATACTCTCCACCTTGATCGAATCTAAGTATTTTTAAGGTCTTATCTCTTTGGTTTTCAGCCTCAGCTTTATAGACCTTAAATTTACTTAGTACCTCATCTGTGGTTTTTATGAGGTATATGTAACAGTATTTTGATAGGTCATCTATGAATGTGACGAAATATCTGTTACCTCCTCTAGTAGTCCTTACTGAGTCGCATACATCACTATGAACTAATTCGAGAATTTCAGAATCTCTATCGATTGTTCTAAAGGGTTTCTTAGCTTGTTTTGCTTCTACACAGGTTTCACACTTATTGAGATTTTGGATATCTCCTTTAGGTATTAGATTTAGATTCATCAGTCTCTTGATGGAGTTGTAATTCACATGACCTAGTCTAGCATGCCAGATAGGTGGAGATTCAATATTTAGTACAGAAAGACTTTTATTATTTTCGAAAGGAATACAAACATTTAGCTTAAATAAGCCATCACTCATAAATCCTTTCTCAATAAAAGACACTCCTTTTGTGATTACAAGTTTATTCGATTCAAACACGAGTTTATAACCGTGTTGAACTAGAAGAGAACCGCTAACAAGATTGCGTCTAATCTCTGGAATGTGATGAACTCCGTGTAGGGTTATGATCTTGTTCGATGTAAGTTTCAAGTTGACTTGACTCGTTCCCAATACACGAGCTTTGGTATTATTTTCCATGGTTACAGCTCCTCCACCTGAGACCTAATAAGTGGAGAACCAAGAGCGATCAGAACATACATGGATGTTAGCTCCGGTATCAATCCACCAGTCAAGTGTTTGCAAAGTCAAGTTTACTTCTGGAATAGAGGCAACTGACCTGAAAGCATTCTCAGATGAGGTGACCATATTTACTTGGGAAGGAGGTTGTGGTCTGTTCTTCCTAGGTTGAGAAGGTCCAGTCTTCTTGTAGAAGCAATCCGATGCCATATGGTTGGTTCGACCACATACGTAGCAGTAGCGTACTCCTTCTGCTGACTTCTTCTGGAATTTGGGGTTTTTGATGAAAGGCTTCTTATGGAATGGTTTATTTGGTTTGGGATAAAAGGACTTGATTTTCTTATGGTGTTTCGGTTTTGATTCTATATTGTTTACCTTGGGTTTGGACTCGGAAAGAGATTTTTCTCTAAGTCTATGTTGTTCTTCTATCCTAATGGAATTGAAGACTTGGGTTAGAGATAGTTCTCATTGGGAATGGTTTAGTTTTCTAGCAAAGTCAGACCAGGATGATGGAAGTTTATCTATCAAGCAAGCTATTTGGAAGTTTTCATCTAGGGTTGATTCGTTATCCTTGAGATAATATACTAGATTCTCAAACTCGTGAATTTGTTTATTCATCGGTTTAGAATCATTCATTTTAAACTTGTTGAAATCAACTGCTTTGTAGCGTTTGATCCCAGCATCTCTAGGCCGTACATAGAATTTAGGGTATCCCAAAGTTCTTTGGCATCTTTCGAGGTATAGTAGATGTCATATAACCTATCGGAAAGGGATCCTAGGATACGGTGGCGATAAATATATTCTATTTCCTCAGGAGTCCTAGATGTGGAAGTATAATCAGAGCCATCTGGGTTAGATGATCCACTACTAGTTTGGGCATGTTTGTCTATAGGGTTGGACTCATTTCCTGATTCGGTGGTGGTATCACTTAATGCAGACATAAGTCCAAGCAAGGGCAACCAGAATCTCATCTGGTTTTGCCAACGCTTGAAATTAGCCCCATCGAATTTCTCAGACTTCGCACTAAGGTACTTAGTTCTAGGGGAAGTCATTTTTAGGGTATGAGAGTTAAGCTTGGAATGAAATAAATTTTGTGTCAGATCAATATTGTGCACTATTTTCTACGTGAACCAAATTTATCTTCTTTTGTATAATAGTTGACCTGAGCATCGCTAGATTTGCCTTTGGAAGTCCAAATGAGTTCTCCAAAGTATGACAGCCAGATCAGCTCCAGATGGGTGGTGGAGCACTTGGCTCACTTAAATACCAGTCCGTCTTAGGCACGTATGTCTTTTTGACAAGCTTTTCTAGACACCATCTAACTAAGGATGATTCACCGGAATTCTTTAAGCCACTTCTTCGTGAGAGACCCACGTATAAATAAAAGAAAATAATTAAAGTTTTTTTTTTTTTTTAATTATCAAAATCTCTAGATTATAGAGATAATAGACTAGTCACACATACACGAATGTATGTGCCGAGCTCTCCCTACTAGAGTCTTGATTTTATTTAGATCATGTGTTTGATTAGTTTTTTTTTTTAATAAAATATTAAATTTTAATTATGTGTAGTAAAACAAATTTTCACTTACACTAATGTCGTATTATTTATATTATGCTAATGATCAAGCAATTTCTAATCAATCAAGATGCTAACAATACAATTTTAGCTATTATATTATTAGCAAGATCTAATGCTAAATAAATATTAACAATGATGCTTTAGATTAGATCAAAGGTTAATACTAAAACATTAAACTAAATATTAATATGGGTATCCCAATAATTAAATATTTGCAAGCTATAGAGATTTGTAAAAAATAAATTTAATTATTTTGAAATCTAAAAATATTTTAATCCAACAAATTAATAACTTAATTGGATTTCTAGAATGTTGGAAATAATTCGCTTGCTAAACAAATATTTCAAATCTTAATTTATTTTAATTAGATGTGAGATGGATGACAACTTTATATTCCAAATATTTCCAAATAAAAAAGATGAAAATATGAGACAATAAAATTGCGAATGAATCTGTGGGGGAAAATCTTCGTGCCGACCCGAAGACCTCGCCTCACCAGTCAGTTGAAGTTGAAGTCGAAGAGAGCGTTGCTCGATCTATCGATTGGAGTTGGAGCTCACAAAATGCAATCAGAGAGTTGACACGAGAGATGTGATCTCGGAGTTCAGCCGAAGCCTACGTCTCCGTGCTATAAGGAGCAACCCGAATTCACTAACACTTATCGAAGTGATCTCGACAGGCCGAGTACCACTGAAGTTTTTTCGACTTGTTCAAAGACAAGAAGAAGATCAAGGTGAGGTAGAGGGTAAGAGGAGATAGAGGTTTCTGAGACAGATATCAGATGATGGCCCTGATCTGTTTTCAGAGCTCTGGTTTGAGTTCTGGAGTTTCAGGTTTTGAAAATCCGATCCCTTTACATTCGAAGGCTCTGCTATTTATAGACTTCCCGGGGAGGAATTCCGGGGTAAATGGCGGTTTCTGCTGCCGTATCTGGGGATCCTCCAGGTAAAGCTGGTGGACCCTGCTACCGCCTCCTGGGGGGATTCCACAGGCTCTTGGGCCCACCAGGCAGGGTCGGTGGGTCTCGTGGTAGTCTCCGGGGGCCCACCAGGTAGGACCGGTGGGTCCCGTGGTAGTCTCCGGGGGCCCACCAGGCAGGGCCAGTGGGTCCCGCTGTGGTCTCCGGGGGCCCACCAGGCAGGGCCGGTGGGTCCCGCTGTGGTCTTCGGGGGCCCACCAGGCAGGGCCGGTGGGTCCCGCTGTGATCTTCGGAGGCCCACCAGGCAGGGCCGGTGGGTCCCGCTGTGGTCTTCGGGGGCCCACCAGGCAGGGCCGGTGGGTCCCGCTGTAGTCTCCGGGGGCCCACCAGGCAGGGCCAGTGGGTCCCGCTGTGGTCTTCGGGGACCCACCAGGCAGGGCCGGTGGGTCCCGCTGTGGTCTTCGGGGGCCCACCAGGCAGGGCCGGTGGGTCCCGCTGTGGTCTTCGGGGACCCACCAGGCAGGGCCGGTGGGTCCCGCTGTTGGTAACCTTCTTACCAAAATTTGCACCCACAGAATCCTAGTGAAGGATCCAAAATGAGAATTTTGTAGCGGAGTATGAATATGATAATATTATAGCTAAATTAAAACATATGCAAATAGTACTATTAAGATCCTAGCAATTCAGAAAGAAGAAGACTTAAGAGGATGGCCTGGGGTCGAAGCACGCCTTGGCGCTGTCCTAGAAATCCAATTGGCCCCCACGTGCGGGTCTCGTGGCAAGGAAGACTAGAGATACGACGAACCCCCCGGATGACCACCTTTCCTTCTCGTTGGCACGCCTTGGAGAAGGCACACGAACACCGCACTATCGCCTTCAGGAGCCCAGCAAAAAACTTAAAGAAAATTGGAAAGGGAGATTTTTTGGAGCAGAGTTTCAAGAGCAAAATATGATCCAAAGTGTGTCTTTAGCCATGGGTTTTGGGCCCATTTTATAGCCCACCAAGGGGTGTGATGGCTGCCCATTATTTTGGGCTTTAAAATCCAAGCCATAATGGGTTTGAATGTGATCGTTATAACCGTTGCACAAAGGTTTGAATGTGTGCAACGGCTATACCGTTACAAAAGGTTTTAAAACACAATAATAAAATTAATAAAAAAGTTAACAATAACTGCTCTGTAACTCCTGCCTTGGTGATCCACGTCACATTCGAGTCAGAGGGGTGGTGGCGGCAAGCAGCGGAGACAAGAGCCGTTGACGAGGAGGAGGTCGTCGGGGTCGTCCGGGTCACGGTCGGGGTCGTGCAGGACGGGAGGAGGAGGTCGTCGGAGTCGAGCTCACCGCTGTTGAGGAGGATGTCACGGCCGCTGCTGCCGTCGCTTGTTCCATTGCTGCCTCCGTTGCTCGAGTCTGCCGCCTTCATGACTGATCGAGAAAGAAGTAGAGCGGGTGAGGGTGGTCTCGGGATTAATAATAAAAGGGGTTTATCCAATTGTTGTGTTGGTTAGAGGGATTGAAACTCAAATGAAAAGGTTCAATAGCTTTATCCTAATGTCTGGTTGGTTAGAGAGGCTGTAGGGACTCATTATTCTTTTTATTTTTTAATAAATTACACTTTACCCCCCATAAGTTTAGCTAAAAAACACTTAATGTAGTTTATTTTGTTCCAAATCGGTCCATAAAGTTTGAAATGTTAGCACAGTACCCCTTTTGTCATCTATTTAATTTCTCATTTGGTGATTTTTATTCAATTACAACTGAATTGAATAGGGGGGGGGGATGTAGTTTTCAAACTATAAGGGGATTAAGTGTTTTTGAGCTAAATTTCAGGGGGGAAAGTGTAATTTACCTTTTTTTTTGGGAAATTTTATTCATACCCCAAAAATCTGTAATTCCCCCATTTCCAAAAAAATTTGAACACACTCCAATTTCTTTGATCATACCCCATTCCTATCCCAAAAATACCATTTTCCCTTACACGCCACCTTAAATACACCCCCATTTAAATTATCCGTCATACCTTAATCATACCCCATTCCTTTTAGATGTTGAAGCCCCATGAGGATAGGGGGGGGGGGGGGAGAGAGAGAGAGAGAGAGAGAGAGAGAGAGAGAGAGAGAGAGAGAGAGAGAGAGAGAGAGAGAGAGATGTTCTTCTTTCCCCATTGTTGGAGGGGTTTGATTTCCTATGGAGAAATCTGGTCGGGGGAAATGAGTCTTCGAGCCCTGTTGCCGCCTATGGAGGAATCATATCGGGAGGAAGTAGAATCTTCGAGCCCCGTTGTCGATGTCGCTACCACTGATGCCACAACCACACCATCGCCATTGCTCAATTCCTTCTCAGTTGCAATCAATGCCCCCTTATTTAAAATGTTTTGTTTTAAGTTTTAGATGTATGTGGGGTATAAGATTAGGGTATAAATGGTATTTAAAAAAATATAAGTAAATTATTGTGAAACGGATGGGAGACGGAGGCTACTTACATATTTTTGGGGTATGAATAAAATTTTCCTTGTTTTTTTTGGAAAGGAGCTGCCATTTGAAGATTTGATCAAACTCATTAACAAAGGTTGGGAAACAAGGACATGTACCAAATTAATGTATGGGAGTCCAACATAGTCCGACCATAATGTTACCTGATGTGAGCTAAAGGGTATTCATGTCTCCACTAAAGAATGCATTCGAGGATGATTTCCGCCATAGTGATCGTTCTTTTCTTTTAAGAGGACATCTATCCTGGTTAGAGTGACACCTGTAAGTGCCATTGCACAAAAGAGACCACGCTTCGAAGCCTGCCAACGACAGAAGCGCAAAGTTTTTATTTTCTTGCTGAAGACCGAGCCTTGTTTCTGCCCACAAGTACACCACTTTATTTATATACCTCACGGTGTATGATAAGTCCAGAATCCAATCTTGCTACCGCCCATGAAAGAAACAATGATGTTAAACACTGGAATACAATCATAGTTGTGATCGCTTGCTCTATTTTAGGTGGACTTCAAGCGTGGAGTGTAGTTATTCTTCGCTTACTTGTTGGCAGATTCTTCAATAATCCACGATCATTTTATTTTCATAATTTATTGTAAAATATCCAATGATTCAACAATTTCATGAATCTTACTAATTCTTTTATAAATTTATATTTGTGAATTATCAAATAATAAATGGAATGTTTTTTATTTTTTTAGCAAATGCACTTGTGTATTGATATAGTCTAGATATTTTCACCGCCACACGTGTAGGAGTGTGCCACAGCCCACGCCGAAGTGCATCGCCTCTCGCACCGAAGTGTGCTCCCTACATCCAGCATCGGCAACCACAACCATTTGTAGCATTTGTCGGAGAAAAATTCTCCGGGCTAGTTGCTCCATTTGCAAGACAAAAGAATCGCGTGAACAGATGGCTTCGTGAGGAGCGTAGACCCTCCGCCTCTCAAGTCAGTGAAGGTTCGAACGATGAGGTTGTGAAACAAGGAGAGGGTACAGGATGTAGAATTTTGAATCTATATTTTGGAGCTGGGGATCATACCTTTATAGACCTTTTGCAGACCACCACAGTCTGACACATGGCCCCTCTTTCCCGCGCCTTCTACGCCTTCCATGTCAGCCCACATGGGCCCTTAATGGACCTTGTCGTTTAGCCTACCAGGCGGTGCCAGGGGCCACGAGGGGGGACGCACCAGTCTGGTCTAGGCCAGGTGGGCATTCGGGAAAACTCCAGTCAGGGGCGCTCTAGACCGACTTTGGCTGGCGAACGTGGCTCACAAACGTCCACGTAGGTCCACGGGGGTGGTGACATTTGTCGATCCATTACCGCGTTACTATAGGGGATACCCGCAAGCAGGTAGGCGAACTCCTTTGCGGTCACGTGATTAGGCGAGCTGATCAACGCGATAGTTCGGCAACCCAACTGTTGCTGTTGCTCAGTGCCCTTCGTTTCCCTATTGTCCACAGGCGAGCTCTTTCGCGTGCAAGCTGATCGCGTGCGATCAGGACGAACTTCCGAGTGAGCTATGAGTGTTGAATCTTCTAAAGTATTCTTTAAGCTATGCACCTGGGCGACCTTTTCTGCAGGCGAGCTGATCGCGTGCGATCAAGACGAACTTCCGAGCGAGCTATGGGTGCTGAATCTTCTAAAGTGTTCTTTGAGCTATGCACCTGGGCGACCTCTTCCGCGGGCGAGTTGATCGCGTGCGGTCAAGGGCGAGCTGAATGGAATGGCTAGAAATGTCCCGCGTGCGAGCTAACCGTGAACGATGTGGTTCAATCTTGAGAAATGGAGCCATCGTTCTGCCTCTCGCCCTTCCCGAGGTCGTGATGTGGTCTTTGCTATGGGCGAGCGGGTCACATGTCATCAGATCGAGCTCCTGATGCTAAATGTTCTAAAGTGTTCGACCTCTATATGAGGGCATCCTCTTTCATGTGCAAGCTGATCGCGTGCGAGCTGGAGGTATTGGATTTCTAAGTGCTCTTCAAGCTGTGGACAGGAGGGGACTTCTGCGGACAAATCAATTACGTGTGATGAAAGGCGATCTCCTGTGTGAGCTAGAGGTGGGGTTTCCGCGAGCTGCTTGCGGTGACATGGAAACTCTTTCTAGCTTCTTGCTTGCAGTGATCTTCCGAATCAATCCCAGGAGAGAGGTCGACGGAGGAGAGCGTCGGTTTTGCTTGTATCTGACCATTAACCCTAAATCGGAAAAGGTATTGGCTGTCAGTCTAGGCATTACGTATCTTGGTGGGAGTAACCGCTGGCGAGCTGACCGCGCGCGATCTAGGGGCGTGCCAATTGCGAGCCACCTTACGGTATGTGCCACCTATCAGCAAAAGGCGGCCTTTCCGCAAGCGAGCTGATGGCGTGCGGGCTGAGCAAGCTCCTGGGCAAACGAGGGGCAACGGCAGAGCCAGAGGCGAGGTCCATCACTAGCTCATATTCTCGTCGAGCAAAAGGGAATCCCCTTGAAGACGACCTCTAGTACTTTGATGCCCGACAGATGTCGATTTCTCAGACACCGTCAGCATTGATGCTGACGAACCTACTCTGATACTACTACATAGCGATCATCCTTGATCCGGGCAACTGAATACCGCCACCAACAACATGTTTGTCGATCCAAAAGTTGGACCCCGATGACCTCTACTTTGATCTCGACACCTTCGACCCACGGCCAAAGCTTGATCGCAACCAACTTTGCCAGTCAGATGAAACAGATGTCGACATGGCAAAATCAGCAATCAAATCAGAGACTACAATATTAATTTCCTAATTAGAAAATTAATCTAATATCTGTATTCCATTGCTATTCAACTATTCATAATTTGCTCTCATACCCCTTGTTAGATTTTGCAATCAAAACCCTAAAACATCCAAGATCTCTCATGGCCGATGAAGAATAAGAAATTCGTACATGTATGCCGACGACCAAGAACTTACACAGATTCATGGCGAAGATGAACCGTCTCCATAAGCCGATCAACAAATCTGCAAAGAATAAGCATAGGGGAACTTACACCCTCTCTCCAAAGCCAAACGATGGAGGCTCGCGTCGTGTATCGAAAGGGTAAGACATCCTCTCTATGTATAAACTTCCAACCGACCTTCAAGAAAACCCAATTGTAGAGGGATACACACTCTTAACATGAGTAGGATTCCATCCATCCCACTTACCTTAAATAACTTAAGCACGTCCCTACTCAATCACACCTGATCGAGACATTGGGGTCATGAACCCACTTATATCTACGCATCCACTTAACAGTCTGATCCAATTGGGTTTTGATAAAATCAGTGGTGGTTACAAGGGTATGCTCACAAGGATCACATGGATTAAACCTAACATGGTGATGGTGATCGCGATCGCGACAGCAGTGACAACAATGGTTGCCCAGAGCATCTATGGAGTTTACACTAGTGTATTAATAAATTAAACAAAAGGTATAATGTAAAAGTGGCATGAAGCTTCCACAGTAGCATCCAATGGTTGGATGCAAATCATTGATGATATATGTCTTACACATCCAACCAATACAACAGAAATTGGTTATTGCGGCGGTATAAGTGGCGGCCATGCTTCACCTTGTCAGAAAAGAGGGCATATACTACATTATTTGCAGGATCCGCCAGAAAAAGATTTCATTTGCGGGCTAATTTGCAAGATCCGTCGGAAAAAATGGCTCCCAGATGCGGCGAGATAATCGACAGCTGGAAAAGGTTTCATTTGCTGCTGTATTTACAGGAACCACTGGAAAAGATGGCTCTAAAATACGACAGGATAATCGGCTATCGAAAAAAGGCCGATTGATCTCAAATGCGACAGCCAACTAAGACCGTTAGAAAATATATCAAAAAATAGTGGTCAGCAAGAAAAGATGGCCGTACGTATGCAACAGATCTATTTTCCGTCGACTGAGGGAGCCGCCGGAAAAAAAAAAATAGCACTTATGTTGTGGTGAACGGTTCAGTTGGAGGGTCTGCTGGACCACTTATCACGTGGGTTAACAAAATTATTTTTTTTTGTGTTTTACGCTTGATTAATATTTAAATGAAAAGCATAATGATGATGTAAAAGTGGCGTTAAAGTGACGCAAGACAAAGTTCCAAACATAAAAAATCTCCTTACCTTGAGGCGGGCCGAAGACATGTCCAGAAGCGTCGAACTAGTCTGGCAAAAGACGACAAGCGTTGGAAACTTATCTCGTACAACGTGACAAGTCGCAGGAGCCGTGTATGCACGCACAATGATAGGGGTTTCTTGGGTTCGACTCCTCCCCACTTATGATCTTTCTCTTCTATCATGATTTGGGGAGCGACATCTGGCGATCCGAAAACCAACGACCATGATCTATGGCCATGGGATGAATCCAAGAGAGGATGCCACCACCCCTGGTCGCCACCCACCACTTGTCACCGTCGCCAGCCACATTCCCTGCCGGCAGTGGCCATTGCCCACCGACCGCCGTCTCCACCGCCGCTAGCCACCCCTTCTTATCACAGGCCACCACCCGTTGCCACTGGCTACTATCGCCTCCGCTGACCACCCCTGCAGACCACCAGTAATCCACCGCCAGCCACCACCCGCCGCCGCCTGGCGAGTGGTCGGCAGGGGTGGTCGCCGGCGCCTCGGCGACAAGGACGGTGGCCGACTGATGGCGACAGGTGATGGGCTGCGACCGGAGGTGGTGGCATTCCTTTTGAGTTCGTCCCATTGTCATTGATCGTGATCGTTCGTTTTCGGATCATCATATGTCACTTTCTAAATCGTTAGCGACCGATAGGGGAGACCATCATATGTGGAGAGGACTCAGAGGAGTCAAACCCTCTCCTGGCCTTCCTCGTCTTCTCTGTCGTCAAGTGGGGAAACTCCAACGAACCCCACCCCCTCGTGCCGCATGCCTACAACTTTCTATGCCACGTGTTATCCAAGTCATAGGCTAGCTCTTTGACTTCATGGATAATTATTTGTTGTTTCTCTAAAGTGCTCTATGATGGGTAACTTAAGTAATCAAGATTTGAGTTGGTAGAGGAAGATGTCAAACCACGACATTGGAATTTGTGAGAGCACGGGAGGGCATGCTTTCACACCAAGGATTTGGGATGGGGGGAAGCAATTTTATTTTTTGGGTTAATTGATGATTAATCTCTGACAAAACAAATATCAAAGGTACATGACACTAGGATAGCGAGACATTTATGTTTACATTAGATCCTAATTTTTTTTAGAAACTAGGATAGCGAGACATTTATGTTTACATTAGATCCTAATTTTTTTTAGAAACTAGGATAGCATGAGCAGCAGAGGTGACTGTAGCGGGCGCATTGACGAGAAGGAATGAGGGACGAAGGGGTTCAGTTAGGTTTATAATTTCTAGGTCTAGGGTGGTTCGTCACATGGTCTATAGATCTTAGGTTTAAGATTATGTTTAGGCACGATTCGGCGGCGGCAAACTGCAGAGGTGAGAAGATCTGGCATTGAAGATTCGGTCAGGTTCGGTTGTTTCAGAGTACCCGATGTCATTCTAAATGAAAATTTAAATTCATATCGAGAGCATTTTCGTCCACATTATTTTGGGGGACTTTAGCTAAAACTGATCGCTTGTCTGGGACCGCTCACCACCTCCCCTTTTTTTTTTGTAGTAATGTGGCTTAGGTCCTTGGAGTGGATGCTGTGCAAGTTAAATGACAGACAATATTTTTATTTAATGAAAAGTTATTACATAACTAATTTATTTTAAGTACCCGTTTAATTCCTACAAACGAATGTATTGGAAAACATATAGATCCGGATGTTTGACAGAAATCATTGTAACAATTGCAGCTCTTTGTGTTGCAGATTGTTACTCTTAACTGTAGCTAATTTTATTTTATTTTTGATAACTCTTGTTTTATAATTTTTGCTATAGTGAATCACTGTAGCAAAAAACTACATAATATTGTAGCAGATGTTTTTTTTTTTTTTTGAGAACCCCTCCTCATGGAGGGAGGGTTTGGCGGACCCCAACCAGAAGTCATTACTAATCAGGTAAGAACCATGCTACAAAAATTTTTTGCCTCCACCCCTAGCTTATCTCGCCAAGGAGCAATCCAAGCACTGAAAATGGAGATGATAGACCACTTCAACTTCTCCTGCCCTTCGGACTTGTTTTTGAAGATCCGGTTGTTCCGTTCTAGCCAGATTACCCACACAATAGCCATGACTAAAATATCCCACGGCTTCCGGATCTTCATAGGAATTCGCCTCCGCCTCCAAGATGTCCAAAGGGCCCTAAGCGTCGTCGGGTGAGAAGAGAGACCAGCTCTACTCTCAAAGTGATCCCACAAAGGCCTAACAAAAGAGCACCCAAGCAACAAGTGCGACGTTGTCTCCACATCCGAACCACAGAAGGTGCATGAGGCATCGGACACGCTCGGATGATGTCTTCTCAGTAGATTCGACTTGGTGAGAATCTTGTTCCGGGAAGCTAGAAGAGAGAAAATCTGCACCTTGGAGGGGGCCTTCGACTTCCAGATTGCACTAGAGGGACCATGCCGCCGGGCGGTAGGTAGAAGGTGGTTGTAGAAAGAGCTAACTGAGAAGACTCCGGAGGACGCTGCTTGCCACCGTACCGCATCCCGGGATATACTGAAGGATGCCGATCTCAGAATTGGAAGAAGATCCAGCCACTCCCGCCGCCCATCCAGAGTCAACGGCGCACCTAGTTTTACCCGCCACCTGACAATCCCCTGCCTCCGACAGGTCTGAGAGCGCACCGAGGCACCCTTGGTTCGGGCCAGGGAATAGAGACCTGGGAAGAGCTGCTCTAGCGGCCTGTCCGTGACCCAAGGGTCCTTCCAGAATCTGATGGACCTCCCGTCTCCTAGAACAAGCGAGGTAGCCCCCCTATAAAGATCTCTCACCCTCAAAATGCCCCTCCAGAAGTAAGAGATCTTGCCCGACGATCTACCCCGAGCTTGCAAGGGGGAGAATCTCCTAAAATATCTGGCTAGGATGACATCCCTCCAAGACCCTCCGGAATTCTGCTGAAGTCGCCACCACCATTTCCCAAGCATCGAAATATTGAAACGACGCAAATCTAGGACCCCCAAGCCTCCCATCTTCTTAGGAAGACAAACCTGATCCCACCTTAGCAGATTATATCCTCCCGCATGCTCCCCCGCCCCATGCCAGAGGAAGGAGCGCCGGATCTTGTCTATCCGCTCTACTACCCAGGACGGCAGGTAGAAAAAGGACATGTAATACGATGGGATAGAAGAAAGCACAGAGTTGACGAGCACCAGCCTACCTCCTGAAGAAAGGAACCTGCCCTTCCATCCCTCCAATCTCTTCTCGACCTTAAGGATTAGCTGCTCCCAATCCTCCCTCCGAAGTGCCCTGTCACTGATAGGCAGCCCCAGATATTTCATCGGTAAGCTCGCCGCCTTATAATTCAATAGCCGAGCCAGTCCATCCCCTGCGTCCCCCGGCCCGATATAGAAAAGGCTGGTCTTCTGGAAATTAATTTTCAGGCCTAAGGTCAACTCCAACCCGTACAGGAGGATCTTGAGGGAGACCAACTGGAACGGACAAGCAGCTGCGAATAAAAGGGAATCATCCGCATAGTGCAAATTCGAAGTTGTCCACCCATGACCTCCCACCCCTCGAACCAAGCCTTCAGCATTTGCTTTCCGGACAGCTGCATCAAAGGCATCGACCACCAGGATGAAGAGATATGGGGACAGAGGGCAACCCTGCTTCAGGCCCTTATACACCTTGAAATCCTTGCCCTGCTCCCCATTAATAAGGCAGGAGATCTTCGAGGACACCAAAATTTCTCTAATCCAACCTATCCAGCCGTCAAAGAAGCCCTTCGCCTTCAAGATGTCTAGCAAGAAAGCCCACTTGATCTGATCGAAAGCTCTCTCGAAATCAATCTTCAGAAGCACTCCTTCCTCTCCAGACTCCCGCAGATGGAAAATCGTCTCATGAGCCGCCGCCACACTATCCAGAATTAGCCTCCCCCTGATGAAGGCAGGCTGGGAGGGAGAGACCAGAAGAGAGATGTTGTCCGCTAGACGATTCACCAACACCTTCGTAATGATCTTGTAGAGGCAGTTGGACAACGAAATTGGCCTGAAGTCTCGGATGGTCTGTGCATCTGATTTCTTAGATAAAAGAATAATCCACGAGTGGTTGAGGCAATGGAGACGCACCTTGCCTAAGAAGAAATCATGCAGCAGCCGGCAAAGATCATCCTTCAAGATGTCCCAGAATTTCTGAAAAAACTCCATAGGAAACCTATCCGGACCTGGGGCCCCGTCCCCTTTCAACTAGAACACCGCCTTACGGAACTCCTCCCCGGTAAAGGCCGCCTCCATTCCCGAATCTCCTGGAATCCTCGGGAAATCCGAACAGCTTCAGTCGTAAGAGAGCCCTGCTGAGATGTCCTCCTCCCGGAAGGAGGACTTGAAAAAAGAAGTGGCTGCGCCTAGAATGTCGGCCGTGGACGTCAGCTCACGGTCATCATGCCACAGGGAAGCCAAAAAATTCCTCCTTCTCCGAGCATTTGTTACTCTATGGAAGTAAGAGGTGTTCGCATCACCTAACTTGACCCACTGCTCCTTCGACCGCTGCCTCCACATCCCCTCCTCCTTCCGCAATAGGAGTACTAAATCCTTGTTTAGCTCCTTCAACCTTGCCGTATCATGGTCGGTAAGGGAAGCGACTTCACCTCTGGCCTCGAGCACCTGAATTTCGGCCAAGGTTGAACCCTTCTGACGCAAAACATTGCCAAAATGCTCCCTGCTCCAGGATTGCAGCTTCCTCTTGATGAACCTCAGCTTCCTTGCCATATTAAGGGCCGAATTATCCACCAACCCAGCCTCTGCCCACCACCTGGCGATCAAATCTCCAAATCCCTCCTCCATAGACCACATGGACTCAAACCGGAAGGGCGGCCTAGAAGGAGCGATTGAGTCCGTAGAGAGAAGGATTGGTGCATGATCGGAAACACAGGATGCCAGACCAGTCTGAATCGACCCAGGAAAACGCAAGTCCCAATCCAAGGAGATCAAGAATCGATCCAGCCTAGCTAAAATCGGGTCTTCTCTTTTGTTGCTCCATGTGAATGTACGCCCGGACAGAGGAAGATCAATCAATTCCTGATACCGGATGAACTGGGAGAAAGCCCTCATAGCAGACGCATCACCATCACTGCGCAGCCTCTCGTCTGACCCTCTCGTGACATTGAAGTCACCCGCTATCACCCATGGCCCCTGAAAGTTCGTCCTGAGCAGGGATAGCTCCGTCCAGAAATCATCTCCCCTGCTGTGGTCGGTCGGCCCATAAACAGAAGAAAGCATCCATTCCAGTCCGTCTAGCCTGTTCTGACGGACTAAGGACAGGGAGAAGACCCCAACGTTAGAGCTCTTCAGCAGGAAAAGGTCATCACAGTACCCAATAAGGATTCCACCCGACGCCCCGGTAGCATCTTTAGCCTCCCACTTCGCGATCTTCCTCGTGCTGAGAGAACGGAAAAAGTGACTCGTCGGGTTCTCGCGCTTCGACTCCTGAATGCAGATAATATCGACGTCGTGAATAGAGGCAAAAGAACTAGCCGCCCTCCTCTTCTACGACTTCCCTAACCCCCTAACATTCCAGGACAGAATCTTCATAGAAACCAAGTAAAAACAACCCCCTGAACTCCACCAAGAAACAGACCACAAGACCGGTCAAGACGAGGCCAGCCTCGCTCTCTTCTCCTCCAGAGACCTGATAGAGTCTAGAAAGAAACGTACACTATCCAGTTCTGGTGGGGTAATAAATCCACACTTCCTAGCTATGTCTAAAATAACATCGTCATCCAAAAAAGAGAGGGGGAGGGAAGCCGCAGGATCCGCCTGGTCCAGCTCCAAAAGTCGCATCTTGGAGCGGACGAGAGCCTGCGCCAGCTGCGGATCATCCGAGGAGCGCTGCAAAATCTGTCGGAAGCTCCTCCTCACCGACTGGGGAGGTTCCGCCGCTGCTACTGGCCTATCCTGGTCTGCGCCATGATCTGCTCCGTCCCTCGGCACCCTGTCCCCCTGCCCTGACACCTCGCTCCCGCCGACATCAAGGTTAGTAGCAAGAGAATCCCCCTCCAAGGGCCTAGCCTGCTCAAAAAGTACCTGCTCCAATTGGGGGCCCAAGGTGGACCCCCTCTCCAACGGTTCCCCAATAAAACCCTCATGCACATCATCGAAAGGGTTAACATGGGGGACCTCCAAACCCACGTGAACAGGAACACGAGTGACGTCAACATCATCACCCGCCGCAATGTTTAAAACAAAACCAGAATCCTGCGAGAATTGTTGGAGGGAAGGTGTACCTGGTTCAGGACTACCGCTCGCCTCACCGGACGCCTGGCTCGGCCCCGGATCCAGAGCTGGAACAGGGAAACGGGGAGGCCTCAGACACTGCTGCCGGAACCTGGTGGGTTGGGGAGAGGCAACAGGCGGCCCGAAGCCCGGGGGGATGACTGGCTCACCGAACTGCATCCTGTCTCCAAAAGGGGCCCCCCTACCGGCCCCATGCTCCAAAGGAGGTAAGTGCCCCAGGGGAGGAGGCGGCAGGGTGGTACAGTCACCCAGGACCTGAAAGGACAGGCGAACCCTGAAGATACCACCGCCAAGAGAGAGCTGCACCACTGGAGGAATCAGCACTGGCTCATAGCAGAGCACTGTGGCTTGGCAGAAACGCCTGTGGGAGATAGATGGGAAGACGTTGTGGCACTCTCTAATCTCCCCGTAAGGCTCCAGCAGAGTACGAAGAGTTCCTTCCCCCCAAGCGTCAAACGGAAGGCCGAAGATAGTGACCCGGATTGCCGCCCTCCTCCTCTGCTCCACCGCTCCCGCCAGCTCCTCCCAAAGCCGGAAGGAGACAGATACTGCCCCTAGGTCACGAACTCCTCGACCAACCTCTATCTCCAGGAACTGCCGGAAGGGAAACTCGACCGAGAATTCGCCATTTCCGATCTCCTGCACCGGCCATTCCCAGGAGCCCTGCCACGCATGTTTGAGATGGTCGGACAGCTCAGCTGCCGTCACCGATCGCCTGAAGACCCGGCAAACTCCCGACCTATTCAGCACCTCTAACATCTCCTCCCGACGCGGATCCCTCGGCAGGTCCAGCGATGTGCCAACCCCTGCAGCTGAGGAGGAAGAAGATCCGACCGACCGGACCATCCTGCACCTGTGGGAGGTGTGGCCAACCTTCCCACAAGCAAAACACACGATAGGGTTACGGCAAGCAACGACGACGTGATCCCGCTCGCCGCACCTGAAGCAGCGCCGCCTCACCGGATCTCTGCGCAGGCCTATCGCTCGCGTCGCCGGAACCCCCTGTTCTCGCCGCCGCGAGACCCGACCTGGACCGCCTGATCTCGCCTCCGAGAACGCCTGGGCTGGGCTACGCACAACGTCGGCGAAGGAAACCCTGGGCTGGGCTGGGTGGCTCGTCTGCGGCGGATTCGAGAAGCCCCCGGGACGCCTATCCCGGGAACGACTTCTCTTCTCCCCCCTTGCCGAAACCCCTCTCCCAGAAGCCCTAGACCTAGAGGACCCTCGGGAAAAAGAGACTCTTGCTCCCGATCGATGTCTGCCTGATCCCGAAGAGACGCCCCTAGATCGACCCCTGGATCTCGAGGCACCTCGGGAATCCCCAACCCTGGAAATCGAAGCATCTCGGGAGCGCCCCCCAGCCATCTCCGGCTTGTTGCACTTGCAAAGCCGAAGAGGACCGCACAGCCGGAGGAGACCGGAGCTTCCTCGAGGACCGCACAGCCGGAGGAGACCGGAGCTTCCTCACAGATCTGGCCTGGCCGGAGAAGACCGCACAGCCGGAGAGGACCGCAGAGCCGGACAGATCTGGCCTCGCCGCTCGCCGATTGCCGCTCAGATCTGGCCTGGCCGGAGACGACCGCCCCACTCCGCTCGCCGACACAGCCGGACAGATCTGGCCCCTCGCCGCTCAGATCAGCCCCTCGCCGCTCAGATCTGGCCGGAGAAGACCACCCCTCGCCGCACAGCAGATCGTTCGAGCTGATCGCCGCTCAGATCAGCCCCTCGCCGCACAGCAGATGAGCCCCTCGCTGCTCAGATCTGGCCGGAGAAGATCACCCCTCGCCGATTGCCGGTCAGATCTGGCCTGGCCTGGCCTGGTCGGAGATCACCCCTCTCAATCTCCTGTAGCAGATGTGATAAGGGTGTTTTTATCATTCGGATGATATGAAAAGTCAAAGCGGTGGTTTTGGGACTTGCTATAATTGAGTATTTCGGAAAGAGGCTAATGCAAAACCAAAATGTTGTCTATCATTTAGCTCAAAACAAAAACGATTTTCTTAGAAGAACTTTTGGCTAACCCCCCCGGCCTCTTATTTAAAGCAACCATCATAGTGGTCAGTACATCACGTGTCCGTGCCCTTGCACAAGATAGACTATGGATCGAAAGTCGCCATAAGAGCGAGAGAATGTTTTACTTTTTAATAACTGCACAAGTAGGAAAGCTCACGACGAAGTTGAGAGGGACAAGTGTCGTGCCACAGATTGCTTATGTCGTATCACCAGAGTTAGCAACTATAGACGTATAGATTGTAAAATAGTAGCCTTCAGCGCTTCCACATGGTGTATTGCCGAGAAACAAAACATTGTCTTGAAATTGTTCACATGGCGCCATGAAATTTTTTTTTTCTTACAAATGCCGACATTGCCTCGAGACCGTTCCACATGGGGAAAAAAATACGAACGTAACGCTTTACAATCTATAATAAAATAGTTATTCCTTATTAACCATAATTAATTAACTTTAATATTTATATTTATACTATAATACTAAAACAGTAGCCTCAAACAACTGGATGCCATGTGGCAACCTTCTCTACGTGCCATGTGCCAACCTCAAGAGATGGTTCATCTTCGGAATCTCTCTCTCTCTCTCTCTCTCTCTCTCTCTCTCTCTCTCTCTCTCTCTCTCTCTCTCTCTCTCTCTCTCTCTCTCTCTCTCTCCAAGCCCCTGTAATTTCCAGCTCTCCCTTTCCAAGTTGTAGGTTCCCATTAGCATGACATGAGGTAATGGTGGGTAACGAGCAAAATCAAAATACCAAAGAAGGGGAGGGGAATCCAACCTACTCCCAACCTAATCTGGCCTGATGTGACCCAACGGGTCTTCGGGTCTCCACTAGAGAATGCACCCGAGGTGGAGGTCCATCACGGGCATCAGTCTATTAGAAATATACTTTTTTGACGTGGCTCGCTTGTCCATAAACTCTTGAATAATTCACAAACTTCGTCATCAAATAAATTTGTTAGGTGTTTTTACGTTCTAAAATTTCTTAAAATTTGATGAATAATTGCAGTATTTACAGAATTTTCTTAATTTTTGTTTATAAAATGTATATTTACATGATATATTTTGAATTATTCACGAACTATTTGATTGTGATTTAGATGGTAGGAAAAATTTAAGAACCTTTGTTTATGTAATTTGTTGATATTTTAAAGAAGATATAATGAAGTAAAATGCATTTTCTTTTTTCAACACTGATTATGCTACAATTATAAACATTGGAATAAAATCAGCTTAGAACCCGACAGTAAAGACATGCGCTATTGTTAGTCCGGAAGAGGTCACATAATTCCGCTGAAAAGTCTTGCAACCAAAGCATGGCGAGCACCATATCGGGCCATCCAATCAGCCGGCGAGTTACCTTCACGATAACTATAAGAAGAGCGAAATCCTGGAGCAACTCCGAGACGATATAATGAAAGAGAATGCTAATTGAACATACTGCAATGGTGTTGGGCAGAGTCGCATATGGAAAAAGGAGGGGGGGGCAGCTAAAATTTCTTTGAATCGTACTGTGCTAGACACCAAACAGAAGACAAAGTAAGTTGCTCCCTTTGCCAACCTGGTGACGAAAACCCAAAACTTGGTTCTCTGGTTACCCTCTTCTATGTAGGGGTGGCAATCATTGACCTGACCCAAAGTTAGCGTGTTTGGATTTGGCCTAAACGGTTTCGGTTCATAAACGGGTTGACCCGACTGACCTGTTTTTTTAATGGGTCGAGTTTGGGTTTGTGCTTATAACCTAATTGACCCAACTTGACCCGTTTAGTAAATGGGTCGTGTCAACCCGACCTGACTCAACCCTATCAAACCTGCCCCAACCCGATCAAATCTGTCCGAACCCGATCAATGGGTTCGGTTGGCCCAACCCGAGCCAACGTAGCCTAACCCGACCCATTTATTAAATGAGTTAAATTTCTGATAAATCCGTTTATTAGACAGGTCGGGCTTGGATTTAAATTCTTGATCCGTTTATTAAACGGGTCGGGTTTAGATTAGATGTTTTACCTTTGTACTTTGTACTTCTTTATCACTGCCATGCAGGTCGCTTTCACTCCGTAGATGTGGCGGGCTATGCTTCACTACATAGGCTATGATTTACTAGTTTGGAATTATTCTCTTCCATTGCATTGTTGGGCAAAAAGACAAGTCAATGCAGGGTTTGGGAACCAATGAGGGGAGAAAAAAATGTTAAAAGATGTGGTTCCAATCAAGCCGCATATAACTCCAAGGTTCGTGTGCGAAGAAACAGTGGAAGACAGAGCTTCGAGAGCAAGGAAGGATCGGCCAATAAGAGTCATGCGCACGACTGGCATCGACAAGAAAAGTTGGGTCAGAAGACGGGTCGGGTCGTGCGCTCAACTATGGCTGACAGCACACGGGTGACGCATTTTGGCCTGCTTTTTGTTGTGGGACTCCTTCCCCAAGTCGGATACGAATATAACCCTATAAAAGGGGAGTCCTAGAACAAACCTAGGGGATCATGGATGATCAAGGAGACATAAGAGCATCCCGGGTTAGGGTTTAGAAGACTTCCATCACCAAGGGAGAGGAAGAGGAAACCAATTGAGACCTCAATGTTTCAGAAAAGGTTTCTTCTTGTCTTTGAGGTATAGGGATGTGGGTTCTCTTATCTTAAGGTGTGATCTCTTTATGGGTGTATGAGGGATTGGGTAGAGACGATTGTAATTGATCTTGAGTTTTTCCTAAACTAGTGAATCCATTGATCGGTCGTTGCCAGAATTTTCTTGGGTGTTTTGCTTGTTCATTTATTTCCTCGCTCTTGTCGGTGGTGGTCTCTACCATAGTGATTATTCGTTACATTGTGTTTCACTGCGCGAGGACCTCGGATCGTAACAAATTGATATCAAAGCTTCTTGTTGGTGATTCGTGAGGCTCTAGTTCGATGGCGTAGAGCAAGGTAGATCGAGGAAAAGGGGGCTAAGACGCATGCACGACACGTGGTGCGACGGAGGACCTAGGAGCGGCATTTAAAGAAGGAAGCCGGAGGCCTGGGGAGAGGTTGCGGTATAGCACCTCCTCCCGGGAGGCTTGTTGGAGATGACGACCGGTGCCCTAGGCGAAGGGCACATCAGGGAAAGGCACAGTCCAGTGCTCTTCGAGAGGTTCGGGTATTCGGATGAGTCATCGAGGTGGAGGTTGCGGTCGAGCACCTTCTCCCTCGGGGTGGTTCGAGGCACCAAAGGCGTTAGTCGGGAGGAGGGTGCGGTTTTGGCACCTACTCTCCATTTTGACGAATTGTGACGGCAAGTCTTGATGGCACGGTACGTGCGGGTGCCTAGATTGAAGGAGAGCACCTCGATGGAACGGGAGTTGTCGACAGTATCGTGTTCAACCACCAACGAGCGAACTGATGTGGGTTGCCGACGAGAGACTGGTGGAGGTACCGACGGGCATCGGTGTGGATCGTCGGTGGGCGATGTAGGCGCTGACGGGCGTGGTTGCAGCAAGCACGGCTGTGGGCACACATGCGATCTAACAAGGTGTAGTAGCTGTCGATGGATGAGGGGAAAAAGACGACGACGATAGTGGTGACGACAAACTCTACTATGTGCATACCTGTGGTGTAGCAGGGTACGGAGGATGTTCGAGTGTTGGCCGGCGGGCAACAGCTCGGGAGCAATGGGCGTGGGCAGCGTTGCAAAGTGAATCAAGGGCCGTGGTTTACAGCGGAATCGTTGACGGGCAATGGTAAGAGCTTCCTTGATCATGACAGATGCTGGGAGAGCAGCGATGCATGCACTGTGTTCGGTGAAGAACAAGGGTGCAGTAGAGCATGCTCAGGATTGAGATTGATCAGAAGATCAGCCAAGTCGAAAGACTTGGGCAATTACCAAGTTTGGTGATTGAGCTCCCGGTGCGGGGGAAAAGGTGGCGACGATGATCAGGAGATGGATTTACGGTGCAAAGAGATGGTGATTCGGTCCGTGGAGATGCCCACGTCTTGTTATGAAGCCAAGGTGGAGATTATTGAAGATGTGGCTCCAAACAAGCCGCATACAACTCCAAGGTTCATGCGCAAAGAAACAGCGGAAGACAGAGATTCGGGAGCAAGGATGGGTCGGCCAGGAAGAGTCGTGCGCACGACTGTCAGGTCATGCGCACGACTGGCATTGACAAAAAAAGTCGGGCTAGAAGACATGTCGGGTCGTGCTCACGACTGTAGCTGGCATCATGCGGGTGACGCGGTTTGGCCTACGTTTTTTCGTGGGACTCCTTTCCCAAGTCGGATACAAATGTAACCCTATAGAAGTGAGGTCCTAAGATGAACCTAGGGGATCATGAATGATCACGGAGGCACGAGAGCATCCCGGGTTAGGGTTTAGAAGGCATCCATCACCAAGGGAGAGGGAGAGGAAACCATTAGAGAGCGCAAAGGTTTCAGGAAGAGTTTCTTCTTATCTTCGGAGTGTAGGGCTGCGGATTCTCTTCTCTTAAGATGTGATCTCTTTGTTGGTGTATGAGGGATTAGGTAGAGACAATTGTAATTGGTATCAAATTTTTTCCATACTAGTGAATCCATCGATCGGTCGTTGCTGGAATTTTCTTGGGTGTTTTGCTTATTCATTTACTTCCTCGGTCTTATTGGTGGTGGTCTCCACCATAGTGATTCTTCGTTACATCCTGTTCCGCTGCGCGAGGACCTCAAATCGTAACAAAAAAAACCGAAAAAGATCTAAAGTTGCCAACAAAAAATCACCCACATGTCAACACAACACGTACTCTGATGAGCAATACACAAAAACAAAGAGCAACCCTATTCAATATGAATGTTTTTTAAACTCCTCTTGTACAGACTGCATGACCTCCGATCAAAGCGTCCGATCGCCTGTTTGCCTGGGGTGAGTGTGATTCACCTACTGGGTCTGGGTGCAATGGACGGTTATGATCGGGACACACCATTCTATATCATAGAAGACTGTACAACATTCTTGTTAAATAGTATCTTCCAAAAACAAAAGATCTAAAGAGAGTAATTCAAAATCAGAATAGGCGTTTCTTTATGAAGGCCCATGTCCGATTTGGGTTTGATGGTTGTGACATATAGGGAATAGTTTTCATCTCCGATTTCACTAGGTATGTTTAAAGGCAGTAAACTTCTTGGCCCTCCCTAAAATAGGGTTTGTTTCAATGTTTGCTACCCTTATTATTATTTTTAATCATTAGTTGACGATCGGTTGTGCTTTTATTTTGCACCTTGACCCCCTGTAAATAAATTTTGGCTCCTCCCTAGCGGTGGTGGGGGGTGTTGGCGAGGGAAAATTTTTCAGCACTCACGATGGCTAAACTCTCGTGATGTGCACGCCAATCAACAGGATGCACTCCGTACAGGGGAGTGTGGCCTCGTTTATAATCTTTTGCTTGCATGCATTCACAATGGCGTGAGAATTGTTACAATGGGGTGATCAACTCTTTGTAGATCTAGTTCTTGCAATGAAAAATCTACGCGTTGGTGATTAGTCTCCTCATGATCTTCAATCCTATGCTTCAAGCTTCGCTCGTAGTAGGAATTAAAAGCAGACCCGTTCGGTCACACACACACATTTTCATTCTTGTTTCTGAAGACGATCGTGAAATTTTTTCTTTTCGTGTTTTGACCTTGGAAGCAATGCGGGCACCTATCCTTGTCAACATGTCAACTACCAGCTTCAGTTCAGCCCATGAGAGCCGAATTTGGCAATAAAGGTTTATAGAGGGGCTAGGATATTCTTTTTTTTTTGGTAGGAAAGGCTAGGATATTCACAACATAGCTAATTGGACACTAATTTATAATTACTGTTAATTTTGACAATAAAGGTTCATAAAGGGTCTTTACATATTTAATTAGGGTTCAAGTATATTATAGTTAATTGATTTTCATAACAAATTAATTACTGGTTCATAGAATTTAGCAACCCATAACATTTGAAGCAAACTTTAAATATTATTAAGTTAAAGTCACATGGTATCTATGGCATTAGAAGCAATCCATCCAAGTTGATCACTTGACAACTTTAACCATATGACAGAATTAAGAAGCAGTACATGTTGGATTAAAAAAAAAATTAGAGAGAGATAAAGAGACTGAGAGGATTACTTGACCCATCTCAAGCACTATAGAAAAAAAAAAACTGAGAGAGGGAGTTTGGAATGATTCATTACCAATTGGAAAAAAACACATACAGAGAGGGAGTAATTGAATGTTTAAGTATTGAAGAGACATGCATAACTTCATGAAGAAGCAACTATATATGCATCCTCATGTGTATTCCTTTCTAATGGTACAAATGCAGTAAGTTATATAGCTTGATTGCCTCAATAAAAAGAAAATAACAAACATACTAGTAGACCATATGCTTCTACATTTAAAAATAAAATAAAATGATTTGCAATCATGTGCAAACATCAACCAATCACGTGTAAGAGGATTAGTATTTGATTAAAGAAGAAAATAAAATAATTTTCCTTAGAAAAAGTTTCACGGCCACTTTCAAAAACTGCGAACACACGTGTAAACATCAACCCATCACTCAGAGAGTATTGAACCTTTGACATCAAACTTAACAAACGCATATATTAAAACATCACAATTCCCCTTAGTAGGTAGTCAGGGGTTACCAACGTAATTCCTTTGATGTAAGTCGACTAGGTAAATCGGCGAAGTAGTCCCTTAAACGGTGTGTCAACCCACAGTGGGGTGCGGTTCACCTTTGAGCGTGTGCTTGATCTTGCTAGATCCGCATTGGGTGTTTCTGCTCTAGTGAATCAAGGGTGGAATTCCCTCAAGAGGGGATCCAATAGGGATGCTCTCGTAGTACGTGTTGAGATGTGTATCGACTGTAGGGGTCGTGCGCACGATCTGACAAAGTCGTTCGCACAACCCGGCCCTCCGAAAAAGTCGACACGTCATTGAAAAATAGCATGATCTTACAGTCATGCGCACGACCTGGCTTCCCGAGATTGTCGACGCGTCATTCAACGAAAAGACAAGTCTGGTTCTAGGCAGTCGTACGCACCAGGGGCGTAGCCAGGAATTTATTTTGGGATGGGCTGAATCTAAACTAATTTTTTTACAATAAAAATTTTATTGTATACAATAAAAAAAACTGAGTATAATTTTTTAAACGAACATCGATAGCATGAGAACACTATATTAATATAGAAAAGATACATAAAACAGACCATAAAAAGATTCCACGTCAGATCAAATAACAAATAAATGAGGGTACTTTTGTCAAATTCATTCTAGTTAATACTGTCCTGATCTTTTGGTGTTAGGTGCTAATGTTTCAAACTAGATGGGCTGTAGTTAATACTGTCATTGTAAGTTTTAAAACTAGAGAGGGTGTAAGTGAAAATTCTTAAAAATATAGGGGTGTATGTGTAATTTATCTTTTTTTTTTTTTTGAAGCTTAATAGACAATTTGGGGTCAAGGCAAATCCCTTCCTCGTAGTCTTTTTTTTCAATCAACGAAAACTGAAAGGAAGTTATAGAAGGAGCTATAACCATGTATTTATTGGAAAATCTATTTATTCACCTTAGTTTGCTCTTTAATTACTCCTCAGAAATCTTATTGTCGTCACTGAGCTTTAGGTTGAATACTTGAATGTGGTGCACTTGAAGGGGTTAATTGCAGGGTTTTGAATTTTGACTTACACCCCTGCAATTATGTTGAAATTAGATTTACAGACCCATTCTTCATAAAATTTTGCTTCACCTCTGCGAGCGACCCTTTAAAAGTAGGGTATTTTTTTAAACTTACACCCCTACTTTTATGTCAAAATTTGAGTTACACCCCCCACTTTTAACTGGTAACTGTGAAGTAACGGATTGGTGGTAAACTCAAATTTTTAGAAATGTGGATGTATAAATCAAATTTCGATATCAAATTGTCGACCACAGTCGGCTGTGATTCGCACCACATGACGCACGTGCATGGAAGCTAGACGTAAGAACCAACCAGAGGGTGTAAACCAGTGAGGAGATCAGTTCCCCCTAAACAAAACATTAAAGTGGAAGAGGACAAATTCCAACGGAGCGCTACTTCTATGAGCGAGCCACATGGCACCCTTGGACATCGGAACTACTTGACCATAGGCCATGGGATGAACTCAGAGAATGCCGGACTCCAAAGAAACCGAGTGGGTTTAAAACCCTCGAGTCGTGAGATGAGAGCCGGGCTGAGGGCTGGGCTCCTAATGCAGGCTGGGCTAGCTGTGGGGCGGGACTGGGCTGGGCTGGGTCAGCTATGACAATAATTGATTTTTAATTAAATCTCGGCCGGGCTGTAGCCCGGTCGAGCCAACTCCTAGATCCGCCCCTGGTACGCATGACTTTGCCAGGTCATGCACACGACTGTGCCTGACAGACACAGGTTTGACCCAGTCTTGCACGATTGGACTTTCCAAATTTAGCTATTTTTGGGAGAATCTCAGGATTATGCTTGTGTAACCTATACCTCTACTATATAAAGGGGTCTAGGGTTTTGGGGATAAGGGGGCATTGTTATTGCATCGAAGAGGAAACTTGGGAGAGGTTTGGAGATGCTTTGGAGAAGAAGGAGGTGTTATCGCTGAAGAAAGTTCATCTCGTTGGAGTTGGGCGTTGCTTGTAATTTCATCTCGTTCTTCATTCTAGTGGATCAACCGATCATCTTTACATGTGGTTTTTCCCGCAAGGGTTTCCATGTAAATCTGTTGTCTGTGTGTGTGTGTGTGTGTGTGTGTGTGTGTGTGTGTGTGTGTGTGTGTGTGTGATTGCTTTATGATTGTTTCTTTCTTACTTTGCTATTTCTCTATTTGTGGTTGGATTGCTTGTTTCGCATCGATTTGTCGGAGAATCATTTTGTGCTATTGATCTTTGTTGACCCATGCGGTCGGAGCGATTCAATATTGGACTGTTCATTCGATATCGTCGAGAGGGATCCGTAATAAACTGGTATCAGATCGGGTCTTCATTGCTCTTGATTAATTGACATGGCAACCAACCATTTGAAGGTGTCGAATCTCATAATCGACATAGAGAAATTTGATGGTAAGGCTAGATTTATCTTATGGCAAGTTAGAATTAGAGATCTGTTGATTCAACAGAGTCTTCACAAAGCTCTTTATGGTATGAAGGCGAAGCCTATAGATATATCGGCGGAGGATTAGGAAGAGTTTGATCTTCATGCCTATAGCTCAATCTGATTTTGTCCGAGGAAGGAGATCAAGTTTCTCATCATGTATGAGAGTTCCGCAACGGTGATCAGGACGAAGCTAGAAAGTCGGTACATGATGAAATTTCTTACAAGTCGTTTGTTCTTAAAGCAGTAACTTTATAAGTTTTGCATAAGGAAAGTACTTCCATCCACCAGTACCTTATTGAATTCAGTCGGATTACGTCTGAATTATTGAATCACGAAGTAGACATCAAATAGGAAGACAAAGCCCTTATCTTTCTCTCTTCTCTACTGGAGCGCTACGAGCACCTCGTTATGACAATGCTCTACGAAAAGGACACCATTGAACTTAAGAAAGTTACATCGACCCTCCTATCCAATGATGATAGGAGAAAGTTCTCAGTTACGGAGTCACAAACAGAGGGTTCTGACTTGTTTGTGGAGAATAAGGGCTTTTTCTAAGGAAAAGTCTAGATCAAGGAAAGACGTAGAGTACTATTACTGTCATATGCCTGATATCAAGTCTGATTATTTTAAGCTAAAGGCAAAGGGAGTATATCTAGGAAGAGTGCACATCCTGAGATATTATCTAACAAGGCTCACATAGTAGAGGATCTATCAAATGATACAGTTCTATCGTTCATAGTTTGAAGGGATCTGAATAATAAGTAGATTCTAGATTCTGGTTGCTCCTACCATATGTGTTCTAATCAGGATTGGTTCTCCTCCTATCAGGAGGTGAATAGTGGTTCAGTCTTGATGGAGAATGATTTGCATACAAAGAAAAGGGAGAAATCAAAACCCGTATATATAATGACATTGTTAGGGCTCTGATTGATGTTCGACACGTTCTAGATTTGAAGAAGAATCTTCTCTCTCTTGGTACTCTTGATTCTTTGGGATGCAAGTTCACCACTCAAGGTGGAGTTCTCAAGGTATCTCGAGGGATTATGATCGTTATGAAGGGTGAAGATCAGGAGCCTCTATGTTATTTCCAGGAGTACTATTACCAGTAATGTAGTAGTATCTACTTCGAGGTGGAAGATTAGGAGGTAGTCTTGTCGCAATTGTGGCATAAACATCTGGGCCATATAAGTGAGAGAGGCCTTTCCGAGTTAAGCAAGCAGTATTTGCTCTCAGGTGTGAAGAACGTCTAGTTTGACTTTTACGAGCACTGTGTATTTGGGAAGCAATATTGGGTCAAGTTTGGTAGGGCGGTTCATCGCACGATGGGGATGTTAGATTACGTCCGTGTAGATATTTGGGATCCTTTCAGAGTTGCTTCTATAGGAGGATTAAGGTTTTTCGTTTCTTTTATGGATGACTATTCCAAAAAGGTATGCGTCTATATATTGAAGACCAAAAATCAGGTGTTCGAGATATTTCGAAGATGGAAGAATTTGATGGAGAAACAAACTAGTAAGAAGTTGAAGCATCTTCATAGTGATAATGGGAGAAAATTTACATCAAGGAAGTTCCAACACTACTATCAAGAAAAAGGCATTGCTAGACACGTCACGATCAGGGAGACATCTCAGCAGAATGGCGCCATAGAGGGGATGAACCGGACTTTACTTGAGTGAGCATGCTGCATGCTTTTTGAATCCGGCTTGGATAAAGAGTTTTGAACAATGGCCGTAAACACGACATGCTATTTGGTGAACCAGTCACTAGCTCTGCGATTGCTTTGAAAACTCCAGAAGAGGTTTGGTTAGTCAAATCAGTGGATTACTCGATCTTGCGAATTCGATGTTCGGCTTACTATCACGTCAAAGATAACAAGTTGGATTCCCGTGCGAAGATGGATATATTCTTGGGGTATGCTTTTGGAGTTAAGGGATACAAGGTTTGGTAACCAGAATAGCATAGCTTCATTACTAACAAAGATGTGACTTTCAATGAGATTCGATTGCAGACTTCCAGCAGGCTGAGATTTGAGATCGATCTTGAGAACGAAAGTTACGGTAAACAGTTGCAGGTGGAGCCACAGGCTCCTATAGTTTCTACAGAGATAGAGGAAACTACTCTGACAGAGATGACTGCTCCAGAGGAGGCAGTTCAGGTTTCAGTGTAGCAGTCCGTTGCAGTCAGCAGGTAAAAGCGGACTATCAGAGCTCCAATCAGATACGGGTACGAGGAGTTAATTGCCTATGCACTAACCCTTGTTGATCGTGATGAGCTGATCACTTTATGAGAGGCAGTCCAGGACAAGGATAGTGTTGAGTAGGGCATGGCCATGGGTGAAGAGATTGAGTCACTTCACAAGAATCAGACTTGGGATCTTGTTGCAAGCCCCAGAGGGTAGAAAGTGATCGACTATAAGTAGGTTTACAAGAAGAAAGGGGATGCTCCAAGCGGTATTCAGTACAAGATGCGATCGGTAGCTAAGGTCTACTTACAGAAGGAAGGCATCGACTATAACAAGGTGTTTTCACCTGTGGTGAAGCATACCTCTATTCGCCTTTAGTTGGCTATGGTTGCGCTATTTAATCTCGAGCTAGAGCAGCAAGATATGAAGACAACGTTCTTATATTGCGAGTTGGAGGAGCTCATTTATATGCAACAGCCTGAGGGGTTCGTGATAGAAGGTAAGGAGGACCATGTGTGCCGATTGAAGAAGTCTTTGTATGGTCTCAAGCAGTCGACGAGACAGTGGTACAAGAGATTCGACATATTCCCGGGAGATCATGGGTATATCAAAAGGGAGTATGATCAATGTGTCTACTTTAGGAAGCTTTGTGATGGTTCTTTGATATTTTTTTTTTATATGTGGATGATATGCACATTGCTGCAAAGAGCATGTCAGATATCAACGTCCTGAAATCTCAGTTGAGCGGTGAATTTTAGATGAAGAACTTGGGCGGTGCGAAGAAAATCCTTGGGATGGAGATCATAGGGATCGGATGCGTGATTCATTTTGTTTGACATAGAGGAGCTATCTTCATAAGATGGTTTCTCATTATTGGATGAGAGGTGCTAAGCCAATTAGCATCTCCCTTGCTGCACACTTCCGACTATCGACGAGGCAGTTTCTGAGCATCGATAACAAGCATGTTTACATAGCTCGTGTGTCGTATGCAAGCGCGATCGGTAGTTTGTTGTACGTCTTGGTGTGTACTCATCCGATATTGTACAGGCAGTCAGTGTGATCAGTCGTTACATGACCGATCCGGTGAAGGAGCATTGGCAGGCCATGAAGTGGATATTACGGTACCTTCAGGGTACACTGGATTTGGGGTTACTTTTTCAGCGGGATGGCAAGTCAGTCAAAGATACAGTGGCATATGTTGATGCGGATTATGCTGGTAACCTAGATGGGCGTCGGTCTATAACATCTTATCTATTTACTATGGCAGATGGTTCGGTGAATTAAAAGGCTTTTTTACAGGTCACGGTTGCACTGTCGACGATAGAGACTTAATATATGGCCATTACAGAAGGAGCCAAGGAGTCAATTTAGCTCCGAGGCATTGTGGGCAAGTTCGGTATTTCGCAGGTTAGCATGGAAATGTTTTCCGACAATCAGAGTACTATCTTCTTGGCGAATGATGATCAGGTCCATCACTCACGGACGAACCATATTGATATCTGTTATCACTTTGTTCGGCAGAATATGAAAAAGAAGGTGGTTTCTTTAAAGAAGATTTTCACGTATGATAATCTTGTCGACATGTTGATGAAGCCGGTTTCATTGACTAAGTTCAGGCATTGCCTGAGCTTGGTCAAGACGATTTGAGGAATTTCATATCTTCGGGGTGTTGGCACCTTCAGGGTGCTTTGGTGCATCTTCGGGAAGCGCTTTGGGATGCAATGAAGGTATTTTTTATTCACCATCAGGGTGTAGGTGGAGACGACAATCATATTTGGATTCAGACCTCTCACCAAGGTTGAGATTATTGAGATATGGCTCAACTATAGGGGTCATGCGCACGATCTGGAAAAGGGCGAGTCTCTGTCCCAGAAGGTCATGCGCACGACCCTAGAGTCATTCACACGACCTGGCTCCTCGAGTTTGTCGATGCGTCATTCAGCGAAAAGATGAATCTAGCTCCAAGCAGTCGTGCGCACAACTTTGCCAAGTCATGCGCACGACTATGCCTGGCAGACATGGGTTTGATACAGTCTTGCAAGATTGGACTTTTCATATTTGGATATTTTTTGGGGAATCTCGGGATTATGTTTGTGTAACTTATTCTTCTACTATATAAAGGGGTCTAGGGTTTTGGGGATGAGGGGGCATTGTTATTGCATTGAAGATGAAACTTTGAGAGGTTTGGAGAGGCATTGAAGAAGAAGGAAGTGCTCTCAGCGAAGGGTGTTCATCTCATTGGAGTTAGGTGTTGCTTGTAACTCCGTCTCGTTCTTCGTTCTAGTGAATCGTGTGGGTGCAAAAATTATACTGGACCAGACCCACATGGGCCCGTGCAATGGCCCAAGTGGGTAAGCTTAGGCTCATGGGCTTGCTCTACAAGGCCCGCAGATCGAGCCCTCCCCTTTATTGGGCCAGAGCAACGGCCCAATAAGGGCCTAGTGAGGATGCCCAGAACCAGCACCATGTCATCACTATCATATCGGGCACATGCCTCAGCTATAAAAGGACCCCTTTGGCATTAGAAGAGGGGTTGGTCTGATCAGAGAAAGAGAAAATTTCAGAGCTAGAGCTCTTTTTTCTCCTTCTAGTTGCTCTGTGCAACCCTCATTGTAAGAAGCTTCTGTCGGCCTTTTGAGAGAATGCTCACCCTCTTTTACATACATTATAATGCAAACTAGGTGGCTCCTCTCTCCCGGAGATGTAAGTCATAAGACCGATCTTCGACAATAACTCCATGTGTCACCTCTCCTTCTCTACTGTCAAATCTCTCTCTCTACAAACCATACAATTCAATCAAAAATTATGGGATGAGGTCTCTAATCAAGACGGCATGAAAATTTCCACCACAGATCAACCAATCATCTTCTCTCATGGTTTTTCCCGTAAGGGTTTCCATATAAATCTCTCGTTTCTCTCTCTCTATGTGATTGATTTGTGGTTGTTTTTTTCTTGCTTTGCTATTTCTCCATTTGTGATTGGATTGCTTGTTTCGCATCAATTCTTCGGAGAATCGTTTTGTTCTATTGATCTTTGTTGACCCATGCGGTCGGAGCGATTTGATATCGAACTGTATATCCGGTATCATCGAGAGGGATCCGCAATAGTACGGAGGGAACACTCGACCTAATAAAATTTTCACTCAATTGGCTACCTTAGCGGCACAAAGCAAATTTTTAATTCGGTTACTCTTTTTAAGTTGGATTATATTCACTCGCTAACTTACGCTCTCTATTGATTTTATCTCTGGTAGTGTGCTCCCCTTCTCTCAGGGCTCTATTGAGGATGTTGGCTTAAAACAAGCACTCAACATGTCCAAGGTTCGTGCGCGACGGATGGTGAAAAATGAAGCGGCTACAAAGCGAAGACAGCACGAAAAACAGGGCCTGGCACCCAGGGCGTCAACCCGAGGCTGCCCGATCCCCGTGCACAGGAATCTGGCGCCCACGGTGCCAGGCACCGGATAGGCACGAGCGGGGACGCGGTTTCAATCGGTTGCGATTTTCATGGGATTTCATGAGAACTTTTAGGAGTTTGTTTCTATCTTCTCTCCTATGTCTTGCACGAACTTGGGGTTATAAAAGGACATCTAGGGATGAGAGTAAAAAAAAAAACAAGAAATGATCTAAAGGCTTTATGAGAGATCAAAGAAAGGGTAGTCATCATCGGGTTAGAACAAGGGTTTCTCTTGTTCTTGGGGTGAGCGGGTTGTAGTAACTTCTTGTTCCTTGGGGGTGATTTCTTTGTGAGTTGGGAGAGGGATTGGTTGGAGTTTTACTCATTATATTTCTTTTCTAAGTAAATCCATAGATCGTCGTTGCCAAAAATCATCTTGTGTTCTTGTTTAGTGCTTTGGTGCGCATTGATTGTTATTTCTTCTTGTTGGTGGTATGCCCCATCTTCCGGTGGAGTTCTTCGCGCCTTCGAGACGACCTTTTCATTGCTGGGAGCCTCAGTGGGATCGAATTCCCAACAACTAATATCAGAGCTTTTTCATTGAGTGATTTCTGAGGCTCAAGGTTGAAGGCGAAGAAATCAAAGATGGCACTCTCCGAGTTGAACATGAAGTTTGAGATCGAGAATTTCAATAGTGAGATTAACTTTGGCTTGTAGCAAATACAAGTCAGAGATGCATTGATCCAGTACAGATTGCATCAAGCTTTGAAGGGTGTCGATCCGAACAAGATGTCGGATGATAAGTGGATTGAATATGATTTGAAGGCGGTGAGCGCGATTCGGATATGTCTTGTAAAGGTCATGTTGGCAAACGTATCCAGGGAAGTTTTTGCGGCAAAGTTGTAGGAAATTTTGGAAAGCATGTATATGACCCGCTCACTCACGAGCTAGTTGTACCTGAAGTAGAAGATCTACAATCTTCAGATGACAGAAGGTGTAAGGATTGCTGAACATCTCTCAGTCTTTAATTAATTAACAAAAGAGTTACTTAATTGGTTCGTTACCCCAGTCCTACGAGCATCTGAAGGTCACGATGCTCTATAGGAAGGGGTCGATAAAGATATAGGATGTCGAGGCTACGCTTCTCTCGAACAAAGTTCGTTTGAAGGGGGTAAGCGAGGCGATTGTAGACACTCGGGCTAAATTATTGATGGTGCAAGCGGGGGGTAGGAAGAAGAATAGGCAAGGTTCGTGCTGGAAGTGCAATAGATCCAGGCATTACGAATCGGAGTGCAAGTGGAAAGGTGGAGCAAGACCGGATTGCTCATGGTCAACTAGCGGTAACATAGTTGTCCAAGATGACGAATCTGCAGATTATGTCTCGTCAGTGAGTATCAACGTGGGGGAGCTTCTGATGGCTACTACTGATACTACATCATATCAGGACTACATAATAGATAGCAGGGCCACACATTATATCTGTTTGCACAGGGCATGGTTCAACAAGTATGCGGAGTGTGATGGTGGCAGGATGACGACTGACGAAAGCTCCAAGGTGTCGATCAGGGGTGTCGGGGATATTCGACTTGAGATGTCTGACGGGCGATTACAGACACTCAAGGATGTTCGTCATGTTCCGAGGTGGCGAGAAAATTTTGATTCTCTTTCCATACTAGATTCTCTCAGGCACAAGTTCATCAGAAACGGTGAAGTTGTGGAGGTATGGGATGGCAAATCTTTGATCATGAAGATGTCTTGAGTAGAGGCCTATACAGATTAGTCGGTGGAGCGGCGGTACGAGCGCGGTGTTCGGCAACTAGCATGAGGTGCCGGTGGAGCTCGCTCAAGGGTGAGGGTGATCAAGAGATGGGTTCCATTGACCAAGTCTAGCGACTTGGACAATCACCAAGCTAGATGATTGAGCTCCCAGTGTGGGGGCAAAGGGGCGACGACGATCTAGAGATGGATTCACCGTTTAAAGAGATGAAGTTCGTGCGCAAGGTTTTGGCTCTTATGTTGTTTGAATCTAAAGTGGAGATTATTGAGGATGTTGGCTTAAACAAGCCCTCAACATGTTCAAGGTTCGTGCACGAAGGCTGGAGGATGACGGAGCAGCTACGAAGCGAAGATGGTGCGAAAAACAGGGCTTGGCGCCCTGGACACCATACTGGATGCCCTGGGCGGCAATCGAGGCTGCCCGAGCCCGTGCGCAGGAATCTGGCGCCAGGGCGCCCAGCACCGGATAGGCACGAGCGGGGATACGGTTCGGTTACGATTTTCGTGGGATTTCATGAGAACTTTTAGGAGTTTGTTTCTATGTCTTGCACGAACTTGGTGCTATAAAAGGACTCCTAAGGATGAGAAAAAAAAACAAGGAAGGATCTAAAAGCACTTTGAGAGATCGAAGAGAGGGTAGCCATCATCGGGTTAGAGCAAGGGTTTCTGTTGTTCTTGGGGTGAGAGGGTTGCGGTAACTTCTTGTTCTTTGGGGATGATCTCTTTGTGGGTTGGGAGAGGGATTGATTGGAGTCTTACTCTTTATATTCATTTTCTAAGTGAATCCATAGATCTTCATTGCGGGGATGATGAATCCATAGATCGTCCTTGGTTGTGCATTGATTGTTAGTTCTTTTCGTTGGTGGTGTGCGTCATCTTCCGGTGGAGTTCTTCACGTCTTCGACGCGACCTTTTCGTTGCGGGGAGCCTCGGTGGGATCGAATTCCCAACAGGCTCAAACAAAGGTGAGGACCTATGAGGCTAATGGTGTGCTAGTGGTGATCATCATACAAGGCTAATAGTAATTAAAGTATGCTGTCGATTTTTACGTGAAAACCTCGAAGGAAAAAACCATACCGGGATTATAATCTCGAAGATGCAAGTGATCACTAATTACCACTGCGACTCTGAGGTTTACTATCAGTTGTTTATTAGGTAGAGGTTTGGCCAGATGGTGGGGAGCTGAGCCGGGACTTCAATTACTTGAAGGCCAATTCATACCTTGAATTCCTAAGAGATCAAGTTGATCTCTTGTGCAAGCATTGTTGAAGCCAAACCACATGACACGGTAACAATGTAGCCTCTATTCCATAGTGAAGTCACCCTTCGTGCAGTGAGGAGGATGCATTGGAATTTGTCTGTACTCAAAAAATGGCATAATGGGGACTACACTTACTACTGATGTACACTACGGGACAATACTCGATGCTTGATGTACGCTACACTTTGCTGCCCCATTATGTCATTTTTGAATGGACAACATGGCAGACAACGATTGGCCTGTTAGAAAAAATTTCTTGATCTTCTTCAAGAATCAGGTTAAAACTTTTTCTTTCCCAGAAATTTATTTGTCCCAATACAAAAATTTTAGGATCGCCTGAGCAGTGGCGGCTCCTGAAATTTGTATTAGTGGGGTCAAAAGTTACATTAAAAACGATGCTGCATGGGAGAGATACGAGAGAAAAAAGAAGAGGAGATGGATCGCGGACTCGCATGAGTCGTGATGGCAAGGGTTCAATGAATCGGTGGAATGAAACTGATGCCAAGGGTATCGCGGCCTCTACGCACTTGATCGTGACACTGTGAAGTCTTTTATCATCATAGAAGGACTATAAGATATGCAATACTATTACCAGATTTGTTCCCGATTATCAGACAACAAAGGTCAAACCATAATCGATCATCAATTAACATCGACAAGGCAAAATCAGCTATCAAACCAGAGATTACAATATTAATTTCCGAATCAAAAAATTAATTGTTCCTTTCGCTCTTCAACGATTCATGATTTGCTCTGATATTACTTGTTAAATTTAACAAACGAAACTCTAGAACACTAAAGATCTCTTATGATCGATGAAGAACAAGAAATCCATACACGTATGCCGCTGACGATCAAGAACATGCACAGAATTGCTGGGATGATGAACCGCCTTCATAAGCCTGTCAACAAATCTACAAAGAAGAAGAAACGGAGGGGGGGGGGGGGGGGGAACTTACACCCTCACCCAAAGTCAAACAATTGGAGCTGATGGCGTATATCGAAAAGGTACAATGTCCCCTCTATTTACAAACTTCCAACCGACTTCATAAATCATCAAGGAAATTCTGTTGTAGAGGGATGCACACTCTTAATACGAGTAGTATTCCACCAAACCTACATATCTATATAACAAGGGACGTCGGTTTTGTGCTGACTAGACAAAACGGAACAAAAAAACTTACTAGGACAAGCTGACTAGACAAAAACCCTCTCTCTCTTCCCCGATCTCTCTTTCTCTCCCCATTTTTCTCTCCATCTCTCTCTCTCTCTCTCTCTCTCTCTCTTCCCCCAATCTCTCTATTCTCTCTCTAACTGACTTCTCTCTCTTCCCCCAATCTCTCTATTCTCTCTCTAACCGACTCCTCTCTTTTCTCTGCTCCTCATTGTAGCTGTCCCTTCTTCCGAGAACCACGAAATCCCAGGACATGCATGATTCTCTCCCCCTTGCGATCTCTCCTTCTCCCCCGAACTTCTCTCTATCTCTCGGACTCGAGATCAAGATCTCCAGCTCGCGATCTCCTCTCCCAATCTGATCTCACTTTCCTTATTTCTCTCCATCTCTATCCGATTCTCTCTCCTTTTTGAATGGCCAGCTCTCTCTCTCTCTCTCTCTCTCTCTCTCTCTCTCTCTCTCTCTCTCTCTCCCTTAAAATATCATAGTCGTCCGTGTGCCCTCATTACGTAGCCCGAACCCCTAAAAATCTGGCAACCCCCCCCCCTCTCTCTCTCTCGTGGTTTCTCTCTCTCATCTCTCTCACCCTCGATCTCTCTCTCTTTCTCCCCCAAACCCCGAAAAACCTTGCGACTTCCCCTCTCTCTCTCTTGCGATTTCTCTCTCATCTTTCTCACCCCCGATCTCTCTCTCTCTCTCTCTCTCTCTCTCTCTCTCTCTCTCTCTCTTCTCCCGATCTCTCTCTTTCTCTCTCTGTTCCCCGATCTCTCTCTCTCTTTGTCATATGCTCTGTCTCTATCTCTCTCTTCCCCCGTTCTCTCTCTCTCTCTCTCTCTCTCTCTCTCTCTCTCTTTCTCTCTCTCCTCTCCCGATCTCTCTCTCTCTTCGTTTCTCTCTTTCTTTTTCTTAACCACGATCTCTCTCTCGGGGGGGTTGGTTGTGCCAAAGGCGCACACTTCGTGCCAATTGGCACGAGCATGCACTAGTCTTAAATAACTTAACTACGTCCCTAATCAATCACTCTTGATTGGGACCTATGGGTCATGAACCTACTTATGCGTAAGAATCCGCTTAACAGTCTAATCCAACCAGGTTTTAGCAAAACTAATAGTGCTCATAAGGACGTGCTCACAAGGGCCACATGGAGTAAACCAAACATGGTGATAGTGATAACGACAAAAGTGACAACGGTGGTGGCCCGAGAATCTAAGGAGTTTACACTATACTAGTGTTTTAATAATTAAACGAAATTTATAATGTAATAGTGGAATAATGGTGATGCAATCATGCAAGACGTCTTCAGGAGGAGGAGCATCCAACGGTTCAGGGGCGGACCTGCGTTGGGCCCGGGGGGGGCTCAAGCCCCTACTCAAATGTGAAAAAAAAAAAAGGTTACACTTACCCCCCTTGAACTTTAGCTCAAAAACACTTAACCCCTCTATAGTTTATTTTGTTCCAAATCACTCCCTAAAGTTTGAAATTTTAGCACATTACCTCTTTTGTCAATTACTTGGTTTCCTCATTTTGTAATTTTTATCTGATCTAGCTAAACTTCAGAAAGGAGGGAAGCAAAGTTTAATTTACTCAGAAAACAATTATAGCCAACTTCACATGGAGGTAGTCACCACCAGCCGTCACCTTCCCACCAGTCATCACCCCCCGCCAATCAATATCCACCGTCATGCCACCAACCACCATGCACCCCACCGCCACATGGGCCACCTGTTGCCACCAGTATTGGTGACCCACGGCCGACCTTGCCGTTTGCCGGTCACCGACACCCACCAGGGCCACCACTGTCCGGCCGACACCAACCGCGGTCTGCCACCTCCCGCACACGTGGCATCCCCATAGAGTTCATCCCATGGCCCTTAGTGAATAAGAATTGAGTGGGAATCGGGGCCTATTTATAGGATTTTGGGGGTATGTATGAAATCTACCCCCCCGCCCCACCAAAATAAAAAAAAAGGACCTAGTTTATTATTTACAAACGTGCACCTTGATCAAGTCGGCCAATTAGAGTTCCAAATTTTCGAATGACTCCGACGATCGAAATTCTCCTTCACTAGAGGCAAAATCCTAATAGGCCTTTTGCTGCGCGATCGAAGGAAGAGTAGGGACATTGTCACGCCGCCTGTCGAAGCCTTCGATTGTGAGGCAGTGATTGTAGTTACTTTTTAATAATTATGCCCCTCCCGAGGAAAAATCCTGGGTCCGCCACTGTAACGGTTGGATGCACATCGTTGGTGACATATGAATACGCCACTGGTTCATATGTCATATGCATCCAACGGTTCACATTGGATGGTCTGATGGACCACTACGTGGGTTAACAATATTTAAACCAAAAGCATAATGACGATGTAAACGTTGCGTTGAGGTGAAGCAAGGCGAAGATCTCCTTACCCTAACCCGGGCTGGAACACGTGTCCGGATGAGTTGAATTAGCCTGGCAAAAGACTCCAACTTCTCTCGTGCAACGTGGCAGGTCACAGGAGCCACGCATGCACGATGATGGGGGTTCTTCGCCTTCCTCGTCGTCTCTGTCGTCCTGTTGGGGAAACACCAACGAACCAGTACCCCTCGGGGTTCGAGTCCTCTCCACTAATGATCGTCAACCCTAAGATTTCGTAAGCAATATGTGACGATCTAAAAACGAACTATAGCCATGGAATAAACCCAAGGAGGGATGCCACCACCTATCACTATCAAACCACCGCTGTGTCCGTCGTCATCGGCCATCACCGTTTTCACCGGTGACCACTCCTGTCGATAGTCGACCACCACCGTTGTCAGTGACCACCCCTACCGACCACCGGCCACCGGCCACCTGCTGCCGAAGGAGATGTGGCGGGGTGCCCGATCGTATGCAAGGGTGGTTGTTGATGGTGGTGGTTGCCGGCGGTGGGCGGTAGCGGTCGACGAGCGACGGCGACAAGTGGTGGGCGGCGACCGAGGGTGATGGCATCCCCTCTTGGATTCATCTCATTGCCATAAATCGTGGCCGTTCATTTTTGGATTACCACATGTTACTTCCCAAATCGTCAGCGACCGATAGGAAGACGATCATCAGCGGAGAGGAGTCGAACCCCACCTGTCTCTCTCGCTTGCCGAGGACTTTTTATGCCATGTGTAACCAAAGTCACATGCTAGCAATATGACTTCATGGATACTTATTTGTTGTTTCTACAAAGCGTCTAACTTAACTAATTAGGGTTGGAAAATGATTCATGTATCACCTTCTATAAGCCCCAAAAAGCTTCTTGACGTGGCAAAAATTTAAATGTCTTATTTACCCTCAAGTGACAAGAGCAAATAAGAGCAGGCTCTTTACGCGGTCAGTATAGACTCCCATTTCCATCAGGATTTTTAAATATTAGTTTTTTAGAGGTGTGTTTTATACTTAAAAAAATTCATAACTTCTTGTATACATATCAAACTATTATAAAATTTGTATTTTTGGAATCTACCCATGAAGCTCAACAAAACTAGACTCATATTGCCTATGAAATTTTTAGAAAAAATTTTATATATAAGACTACCCTAGGGGTGTAAACAAAGACCATCGGTCCGAACCCGGCCCATCTCGGTCAACGGCCTGACCCGGCTCGGCCTGAACATACCATGGGCGAGGCTCGAGGTGCCACCTTGAGCCCGCAGCCAGGCCCAAAGCTCGTCCTAAAAAGAAGCACCTTGAGCTAACATTTAGTCATTGCTGATTGTTATAAAAAACTCAAAATGTCACTTTTAAAATTTTGGTTTCATGTTAACTAACTAAATCCATTTTTACTATGAAATTATGAAGAAAAAAAATCAAATATAAATGATCTATAATTAAGTAAAATTTAAAAGATATTTTATCGGCAGTTGTGTCCGATAAAGCTTCTCTTGACTAAATATTTCTTTTCTGACAGTTGGTCTCTTGACTAAATTAAGAGACATTTTATCGATAATTTGTCTCTTGATTAAATTAAAAGATACTTTATTGATAATTAATCTCTTAATTAAGAGACCTTTTATCTTGAGTTTTAGTCTGATAAAGTATCTTGATTTTGCAAGTATTAGTTGTACATGACATTTGCTTTTGTAAGTAAAATTTAGTCAGTTAATGTGAAACCAAGATTTCAAAAGTGACATTTAAGTCTTTGATAGTTGTAAAATTAAGAGACACTTTTATCGACAGTTTGTGTCCGATAAGTATCACTTGATTTTGTAACTGTAAGTTTTACGTGACATTTGTTATTGTAAGTGGCATTTAGTTAGTTAATTTGAAACCAAGATTTCAAAAGTGATATTTTCAGTTTGTGACAGTTGTAAAATTAAGAGACTTTTATCGGCAGTTTATGTTCGATAAAGTGTCTCTTGATTTTACAAATGTCAGCTTTACCTGACATTTGCTTTTGTAAGTGACATTTAGTTAGTTAACGTGAAACCAAAATTTCAAAAACGATATTTTCAGTTTTTTATAACAATCGGGCTAGACTGCAAGGTGGTAGCTCGAGCCCGACCCATGGTGTGTTCGGGCTGGGCCAGGTTAGGCCATTGACCGGGCTTGGCCGGGTTCGGACTGGGTTCAGACCAATGGGCTTTGTTTACACCCCTATGGTAGTCTTATATATCCAATTTTTGTTTTTAGAATTTCATAGGCAATATAGGTCTAGTTTTGTAGAGCTCCATGAGTAGATTCCAAAAATATAAATTTTAAAAAATTTCGATAAGTATATAAGAAATTATGAATTTTTTTAAGTGAAAAACACAACTTCTAAAATATATTATTTAAAAAATCTGATGGAGATGAGAGCTTATGAATACCACATATAGATCATGCTCTTTATGGCAAATCAGACATTTAAAGTTTAATTTGTTTTTCATATTAAATTGTGAAGCTTTGGATGGTTGCCACCTCAAGGGGTTTCCTGATGGGGCCTATGGAATGGAGCTCCCCTATCAGCTTCCATCAGGGTTTGAGTCGGTGTTGAAGATGTCAAACCAAGACACTGGAAATTTGTGAGAGCACGAGAGAGCATGCTTTCGCACTGAAGGATTTGGGATGGAGGTAGGCAAATTTATTATTATTGTTGTTTTTTTAGTGTAATGTGGCTTAGGTCTTTGGAGCGGATGTTGTGTTAACTAAAGAATGGATAATATTTTGATTTAATAAAAAGTTTTTACGTAATTAATTTATTTTATGTACCCGTTTTATCTCTACAAGCGGCAGTATTGGAAAACATATAGATCTGGATGTTTGATACAAATCAATGTAGCAATTGTTGCTCTTTGCGGTGTAAATTATTACCTTTGCATTACAGATTATTAATTACACTTTACTATAGTATTCTTTTTTTTTTTGATAAATATTGCTTTATTTTTTCTTTTTGCTACAGTGAATCACTATAGAAAAAATCTGCATAATACCTCATTAAATAAGATAAGGGTATTTTTATCATTTGGATGGTTTTAAAAGTCAAATCAGATATTTCGAGGAGTGTCCTGATGCAAAACCGAAATGTTGTCTGTCACTTAACTTAAAATGAGTTTTAAGTCCCCCTTTTTTTTATTTAAAGGGACCACCATAGTGGTCTGTATATCACGTGTAAATACGCTTGCACAAGATAGACTAAGGATCGCCATATTAGTAAGACAACTGTTTGGCTTTTAAATAACTCCACAAATAGGAAAGATCGCCATGAAGACATGAGGGAGGCCCATCGTGCCACTATAGAGCAGGAGAAAATATGACGTAGCACATAATTGAAACTTTGACCAAGGCCACAGGTTGCTTATGTCTTACCAACTGAGTTAGCAGTTATAAACAATGCGATAGATGGTAAGTTGATAGCCACAAGCGCATCCACAAGTTGATCACGAAGAAACATAGCATTGCCTTGGAATTGTGCCACGTGGCACCATGAAAAAAAACAACAAATTAGGTATAGGTCCTTAACTATTTTGCAGTATTAGTCGTAGGACACCATAATTGTCTATATTATATAAGGTTCCTAGAAGTATACATTCGTTTTCAGAACAGAATATATTTGTTTTCAGAAAGAGTATACATTCATTTTAAAAAGAGTATATATTCATTAGGAGGGACTTGAGCTATATTTTAAAATTAACATGTCATGCAACTAAAAGTATCTTAAAAAGAACTTATGTCAAACTTTTCCAAAAAAAAAATTCTTACGAATGCCCACGTTGCCTTCCACATGGGAGAAAAATTCCCCATGAATTTACTCTAGTGGAGGCAAGAAAATTCAAAAACCTAAAGTTTCCCTATTTTCATGATAGTGCGAGCATGGGTAAAAGAGCATACCAAACTATTGTTTTGAGGGACACTAGATGCAGTCACACAGGAGAATCAACGCTCAGGAATCAGCCTAGCAGAGTAGGAGGCCATGTGGTGCACCAGTATGGCCTACACAAGGCTGCAGCCTGCGAGCTACGAGCACTGCGAGGTCTACATTGAGGTGGGTTGTTGGAGATGAATCAGTTTTTTTTTGGATGTACTAATTGTATCTGGTGGCCCTTCTTGGTTTTAGGTTTTGGTGGGGTAATGACACAATAGGGCTGGACTGACGTGCCTCCGAGGGGTATTAAAATTTGGATAAATTACACTTTGCCCCCCTAAAGTTTGAGTTCGGATCTCCTCCAGTCAGTTGGCCTCAGTTGGTGGGCCCATGTGCATCACAGCCGCACGATGGCAAGCAAGCCAAAAGTGAATGTAATCTAGCCACATGCAACGTTGTTGTGTGCTGGAACTACCGACCGGGACCGACCGACTAGAGGAGATTCGTACTCCTGAAGTTTAGCTCAAAAACACTTAACCCCCTTATAGTTAAAAAACTACATTTTGCCCCCTTCAATTCAGATTTGATCATATAAAAATTACCAAACGAGAAAATTAAGTAGTTGACAAAAGGGGCATTGTGCTAACATTTCAAACTTCAGGGAGCGATTTGAAACAAAATAAGCTACAGGGGGTTAAGTGTTTTTTGAGCTAAACTTCAGGGGGGCAAAGTGTAACTTATAGTTAAATTTCAAATCCCAGTGGGGGCAAGTGCCCCCACTGGACCTTAGTTGGCTCCACCTCTGCATGTAACGCTTTACAATCTATAGTAAAATGACTTTAATATACATCTCTCTTTCTCTCTCTCTCTCTCTCTCTCTCTCTCTCTCTCAAAATCAATAGTCGTTGCAAGCTCCTTTAATTTTCAGGTTTTTTTGTTGGTGCGCAATACCTCAGACGAGGTCTCGATCCGCCGCCTCACACTTGCAGATGCGATCTAGGGTTTTTGGATCTTTGACGATCGAAGAGAATGATCAAATCCACTAAGAACGATCGAACAATCATAGAGAAAATAGAGCAAAGAAACAATCCACACGACACAAAAAGATTTGATTACACAGTTTGGAAAGCCTTATCTCTGTGGGTGTCGATCACCGCGCTTGAAGCAATGGAATTAGATCTTGGATTTTACAACCCTCTTCTTTTTTCTCGCTCCACCGAATCTCAAGAAGATCAATCGCCTCAAAAGATTCAAGATCTTCTTCGTCTCTCAAACACAAGCGAGAAGCCCGAAGAAAGACCCTAAAAAGAGCCATCAAACGCAATGACAACCTCTCTAAAAAACTAGGGTTAAAACCCTATTTAAACCCCTACAAAATCGTGCAAAAATGTGTCCAATGTGGGCAAGTATCATGCCTGGTGCCCAGGGCTCCACCAAGGGCGCCAACTTGTAGCCCAGAGCAGAACCCGTTGCGAGATCGGCGCCCTGAGCGTCCAAACTGGCACCTAGGGCAGCAACCAGAGGAGGTGGCGCCTGTCAATGACTGGGTGCCACACACCTGGCGCCCAGGGCACCAGCCCTCTTCTGGGGCCTCTTTTCACTCTTCATCTTTGCCGAAACTAAGCCAAACTTTGACAAACTCTACCTGGTGAACTTTCCTCCAATGCTCCCGTTCTAGCAAACCTCCACCTTGGCGAGTTTCAACTTGCCTCCATCGCACCTCAGGTGGTGAGGTGTTCTCTACTGCGATAGTAGGAGACAAGTTAGAGCAAGCTTGAGCAATGCTCAAACTTCTCCCTGGTGACCAATTTCGTAAGAAAATCTGAAGCGTTCTTATCTGTGTGAATCTTCTCTACCTCGATCTCACTATTATCCAGCCAGTACTTTACCTTGTGGTAGCTGATATTGATGTGCTTCGTCCTTGCATGGAAGACTGGATTCTTTGCCAAACAAATTGCACTCTGACTATCGCATTCTACCATAACTGAGCTCTGACTTAGTCCAATTCACTAGCTAGGCCAACCAGATAGCCTCCTTTGCAGCTTCTATTAGAGCCATATACTCTGCCTCGGTAGTGGAGAGTGTCGTCACCTACTGTAGCATAGACCTCCAGCAGACCGGTCCTCCTTCATATATGAACACGTATCCTGTGGTAGACCTTCTCCTGTCAAGATCCGCTATATAGTCTGAAACAGAATATCCCGTGATACCGATCTATCCCTTTTGCTTGGAAAATAAGATCCCTGTGTCTGCACTGCCCTTCAAGTACCTTGAGATCCATTTGATCGCCTGTCAATGGACCTTCCCCGGATTCGACATGAATCTGGACATGATGCTAACTGCCTATGCCAGATCCAGCGTCGTGCAAACCATCGCATACATAAGACATCCTACCGTACTGGCGTACGGTGTCTTCTGTATCTCTTGTATCTCTTTCTCCGTAGTAGGACACTGTCTCTTGCTCAGAACAAAGTGTGAAGCCAATGGAGTAGAGGTTGGCTTTGCATCCTTCATCTTAAACCTCTAAAGAACCTTTCGGATATAGGTTCCTTGAGACAACCAGAGCTTCCCAGACTTTCTGTCCCTCTTGATCTCCATGCCAAGAATCTTCCTCGTATTTTCGAGATCCTTCATCTCGAACTTCCTGCTCAGCATCTTCTTGGGTTTGACTATCTTACTCTTGTCACGATATACGATAAGCATATCGTTGACATAGAGCATCAATGTCACAACCTCTCCATCCTCAAAGGTGCAAGTGTACAACAGTCATACATCCCCCTCGAGTAACCGATCTGTACCATGAACGAGTCAAAGCGCTTGTACTACTGCCTAGGTGACATCTTGAATCCGTAGATCAACTTCTTCAGTCTGCACATATGGTTTTCCTTACCTTCTTCAATAAACCCATCCGATTGTGACATGTAGATCTCCTCATCGAGATCCCCGTAAAGAAACGTCATCTTCATGTCCATCTGCTCTAGCTCTATATTATGATGAGAAACCAAACATGTCTTGAACTTTGGGTCTTCATTCTGCATATCCTTCTTCTTCCTGAGAACACACTTGGAACTTATAATCTTCTTTCCCTTGGGACTTTGAACTAACTCCCAAACGGAGTTCTTGTGGAGACTGCTTATCTTATCCTTTCTCTCCTTCATCCAGCCTTGCCCCTTGCTGATCGTTGCAGCCTCATCATAGCTTGCTGAATCATCTTCACTGATTATAAAGGCAAATCAAACCTCATCATCCCAACCGTATCTCTGAGATGGTTTTATGGACCTTTTTGACTTTCTAATAACCGTTCCTGTAGGCTTCAGCTGAGCCTGTACCGGAGCCTCCACCTGAGTCTCCACTGGTATCTCCACGTGCTGCTTCTTGTCCACATCACCCTCAGATGTGCCGATTGCTTCACCTATATTTGTCAAGATAACTAGAACCTTTATGGCAATCTTCTCTCCCTGACTGGATTTTACCGTATCGGCGTTCGCCTCTACCGTAGGCATGGTCGTCTCGTCAAAGATGACATCTCTACTGACGATCTTCTTTGGTTCTTCGAATCCCACAGCTTGAACACCTCGTTCAAAGCCCAAGAACAGACACTCTTGTGACTTTGGCTTTAACTTGTTCCTCTCATCGCTCAGGATGAGAGCGAACGCCTTGTATCTGAACACCTTTATCGCAGAAAGATCCACATCTTTTTCAGACCATACCTCCTTGACACATTTAAATTTTAGTAGCTTCGAAGGAGATCGATTAACTTAATAGCACGCATTGTTAACCGACTCTGCCCAAAATGACTCGGGCAGATTTGCATGGACTCGTATGCACCTCTCTTTCTCCATGAGAGTCATGTTCATCTTTTCTGCAGCACCATTCTGCTGAGGAGACTTCTTCACTGTAAAGTGTCTCACAATACTCTCCTGTTGACAGAACTCAATGAACCTTCCATTCTTGTATTCACCTCCATTTTTGTTCCTCAAATACTTGATCTTCCTCCCCATCAGATTTTTCACCTTTACTTTTTAAGTTTTGAACTTATCAAACACCTCGAACTTCTCACGTAGAAGTAGACCAAAACCTTCCAGGAGTAATCATCCAAGAACATGACATAGTATCATGCTCCACTATGCGAACGAGTTGGAGCCGGTCCCCAAACATCGAAGTGAATGTAGTCAAGAGCACTCTTCGCCCTTTTCTAAGTAGAAGCCAACTTGAATGAAACCTTGGACTGCTTCCCCATGATGCATGATCGGCACAACTCCAATTTGTACTCACCTACACCTTTCAGCAGTTTCATTCTCTGTAGTTCCTGTAGCCCCGTTTTGCTTATATGGTCCAGCCTCTGATGCCATAGCAAAGTCAGATCTCGCTCTGAACTAATGTTTGTGGAGACTACTGCTCCACCCAAGATTGTACTCCCAGATAATATGTACAGATTATTCGCCTGCCTCTCTCCTCTCATCACCACTAGTATCTCTTAGTAACCTTGATCTTCCCATCTCCCGATGAGTAGGTGTACCAATTTGCATCCAGAGTACCCAAGAAAATAAGGTTCTTCTTGAGAACTGGAACATGTTTTACGCTCCCGAGAGAATGAATAGTACCGTTATTCATCTTTAGTCTAACTGTTTCCATGCCTACCACCTTGCAGGAGGCGTCGTTCCCCATAAGAACTTCGCCGTAATTTTTCTCCTCATATGTGTTGAACCAATCCCTGTTTGCACACATATGGAACATACAACCACTATCAAGGATTCACTAAGATGATGATTTACCTAAGGATACGGAGCGCAACTCGCCATCGTTGTTCTGCGAAACGACACCCGTTGTGTCGGAGTTCTCCGTCTTCTTCCCCTTCTCATTCGTCTAGTTTTCCAAATCAAAGTAATGTCTCTTGATGTGGCCTTTCTTCCTGCAGTAAAAGCATTTTAGATTCTTTGATCGTCCCTTGGACATCGAACGGCTCTTATCCTGGCTCTGGCTTCTGGCATGTCTGTTCTTCGATCGACCTCGGTGCTCATAAGAGCTATTCATAACGAGTCCCGCACCCTTCGCATCTTCTCCCGTATTCTTGCACATCTTTGCATAGGAGATGATCGCCTGGACTACCTCCTCAAACTTGAGAGTCTCCTTGCCGAACATCAAGGTGGTCCTGAAAGTGATTGTAGGACAGTGGAAGAGACTGTAGTAAGAGCAGTACCTTATCGTCTTCCTCGTACTTTACCTCCACCTGCAGAAGATCTGAAATACATTGGTTGAGCCGGTTCAGATGTCCATCAAATCCCCATCTTCATCCATGCACAAATCGTATAGTTCATCTTTCAAGAACAATCTATTTGAGATGGATTTTTCCATGTATAGTGACTGCAACTTATTCCAAGTACCTTTAGCCGATGTTTCCTCTATGAAACTGTACATGACTTCATTCGACAGATGAAGCTCTATGGAACTCAACGCCTTCTGATCAGCTTTCGAACATCCTTCAGCTGTCGTCTCTTTCGGTGCATGCTCATTTTCCATAATACACATGAGATCTTGATGTATTAAGATATTCCTCATCTTCCTCTACCATAGCATGAAATTGGTCTTCCCGTCGAACGGCTTGAGATCAATCTTCATACTACCCATGATGCTTTTCTCTTTGGCCATCTCTGATAGATCTGATGTAAAAACCTCCAAAACCTTGGCTTTGATACCAGTTCTTGATGCGGAATACCTTAGACGAGGTCTCGATCCGCTGCCTCACGCTCGCGGAAGCGATCTAGGGTTTTTAGATCTCCGGAGATCCGAAGAGAATGATCGAATCCACCAAGAACGATCCAACAATCACAGAGAAAATAGAGCAAAGAATCAATCCACACGACACAAAGAGATTTGATCACGTAGTTCGGAAATCCCAACCTCTACGGGTGTCGGTCACCGCCCTTGAAGCAATGGAATTAGATCTTGGAGTTTACAACCCTCTTCTTCTTCCTTGCTCCACCGGATCTCAAGGAGATCAATCTCCTCGCAAGATCCAACATCGTCTTCGTCTCTCAAACACAAGCGAGAAGCTCGAAGAAAGACCCTAAAATGAGCCGTTAAACGCAATGACAACCTCTCTCAAAAACTAGGATTAAAACCTTATTTAAACTCTCACAAAACCGTGCAAAAATGTGTCCAACGCGGGCACGTATCATTCCTGGCTCCTAGTGGCGCCGCCAAGGGCGCCAACCTGTAGCCCAGAGCAAAACTTGTCGCGAGATCGGCGCCCTGGGCGCACAGACTGGCGCCTAGAGTGCCAACCAGAGGAGGTGGCGCCCGTCAGTGACTGGGCACCACACACCTGGCACCCAGGGTGTTAACCCTCTTCTGGGCACGACCAGAGCCTCCGCTCCGAGTCTCTTTTCGCGCTTCGTCTTCACCGAAACTAAGCCAAAATCTAACATTTTTTTGGTAGAAAGAGATAGCTTATATTATTCTAGTGAAACAAGAAGAAAAAACATCACAAGCAGTGGTGTTAATAATGTCCAAAGAAAACACAAAGCACCCAACAGAAGATTGGAAAGCTCATTTCACTCCTTTAATTTCCAGCTCTCCCTTTCCAAGTTGTAGCTTCCCATAAGCATGGCATGAAGTAACAGTGTGAAGCAAAATCAAAAGATCAAAGAAGGCGATGGGAATCCAACCTACTCCGAACCTAATCTGACTTGGTATAACCCGACGGGTCTTCGGGTCTCCACTAAAGAATGCACCCGAGGTGGAGGTCCATCACGGGCATCATTCTATTAGCAATAGACTTTTTGTATGGGTTTTGTTGACCCGATCATACCCAACCCAACCCGTAAAAAATGACTAGTTCATAGGGGTTTTGTTGACCCGACCCGACCCGATCTGACCCATTTATTAAACGGATTAATCGGGTCGGGTAGGTTCAGGTCAACCCGTTCATTCGACGGGGGTGGGTTTAAGTTTTTGACCCATTTACTAAATGGGTCGGGTTCAGATTGGATGTTATCCCTTGTACTTATGTCTCAGCCCGACCCGAACCCGATCTGACCCGATCCGTTGCCACCCCTATCCATGCGGCTCGCTTCAATACATAGGCTATGCTTTACTAATTTGGAATTAGAGAAATGCTATTCAGCTCGAAGGTTTTTCGATTTTGTCGGCCCGATTGACGTGGCAGCGTGCAACTGGTGCTGTTAAAGAATTTAAAATCACTAGTGGGTTTCAGCCATCAGTTGCACGCTGCTACGTCAATCGGGCTGGCGAAATGGGGACAAACCTTCTGGCTGAATAGCATTTCTCTTGGAATTATTTTGTTCCATTGCATTGTTGGACGAAAAGACCAGTCAATGCATGTTTTGGGAAGCAACGAGGGGGGGGGGGGGGGGGGGAACCAAAAAAATCTAAAGGTGCCAACCAAAAATGACCTACATGTCAACACAGCCATATGATGGAGCAATGGACAAAAACAGGGAGCAACGCTGTTTTATGGACTCCTCTTGTACAGACTGCATGGCCTCCCATCACAGCATCCGACCACCTGTCTGTCTGGGCTGAGTGTGATTCACCTACTGGGTCAATGTGCAATGGTCGGTTGTGATCAAAGTTTTAAATGACGTTATTTCGGTCCATAATGGGTTGTCTCTAGACCGTCACGATTTCGTCCATAAAGGGCTGTCTTTGGATCGTCACGGCGGACGCTGGACCATCACGATGTCATCCATAAAGGGTTGTCTCTGGACCGTCACGACGTACGGTATTACGATCTTTATGACTATTTTTTAAAATTAGTCAAAAAGAATTAAAAGTTTTATATTTATTTTATTACGTTGTTTAACGGACGTCATAACGGAAGTGTCACGATGCTTCGAAGGGCAAAATAATTGTGCTTAATTTTTTAATGATATGTAAATAATTTATTTAATAAAATATTTAATTTGATTAATTTAAATAATAAGAGGAGGGTGTGAGGAAAGTAAGAGGAGAAAGATGAGTTCGGGTGGGGAGTAAATGAGAGGGGGTGAGGGTATTTATAGGAAGAAATAGGATAATATGGATATTTATAAAAAAAAAAGAATAGAAATGAAAAAATTAAAATTAAAATTGGTTAAAAATAGCATGTGATATGTTAAAAATTATATTAGCAAGAAGTTAGACTATAAATGATAATTTTTTACTAATTTATCCTTTATTAGTCAATTTTATCATATAAAATATAATTATAACTATTTTTTAGTATAAAGTGAAAATATTGAGTGGAAAAAAAATTATAAAGTGGATGAAGAATGGCAAGAAAACAACAATATGGATGTTATTTAGCCGTTATGCTCGTCATACCGTTATTGCTGTCATGAGCGTTACGACGGTTTCTACTGCTTAAAAAACAGGTACCCGTAATATCTATATTTTTTATGACGTTATAAGGGTTTGGGCGCCATGACGACCATCATGACGTGTCATTATGTCCATCTTTAATACAATACTTGTGATCGGGACATACCATTCTGTGCCATATAAGGTTGTACAACATTTTTGTTAAATAGTATCTTCCAAAAACAAAAGATCTAAAGAGAACAATTCAAAATTGGAATCGGAGTTTATTTATCTGAGTCCCGAGTCTTATTTGGATTTGGGTTCAATGGTTGTGATGTATAGGGGATCGTTTTCATCTCCAATTTCACGAGGTATGTTTTTTTTTTTCATCTTCCTCTGGACTATGTGCAACCGAAGGACGGACTCGGAGGCTGAGAGCCTAAGATTCTCTTTTCTTCTCCACCTTCCAGACTCACAGTAGAGATTTGATCTTCCATGGAACACATCCATGGTTGATTGATTAGATTTAAAGGTTTCTCACCCTCCATAAAATAGGGTTTGTTTCAATGTTTGTGTGTTTATTTTTTTGAGGAATCCCTCTCAGTGAATGGGGGGGGGGGGGGGGGGGGGGGTTGGCCTAGACCCCACCAGTATATTAATAAATAAAAAAATTACAGTAGTGGAGGTGAAAGAAAAAAGAAAGACAGAAGGACAATCTAGTTGCAAAGGTTAAAATGGAAGGACTTCGGCCTCGAATGTTGGTTACAAGCCCATAGATGAATGAGAGGGTTTATTTGGGTGATAACAGTCTTCGCCGAACTTTATTTCAATGTATGTTTTAGGATTGGATTATTGGGTGCTTTATTAGGGCTGTCAAGGCCTATATAAATAGACAACAAAACGCGTAACCGTCTACATACTATATAAACACACCCTTTATTTTCTTCTCTATACTCCTATCTCTCTATACACCTATACATGAATATCTCAGCAGCCCACCTCAAACTCATGGTGGGTCAAAGATAGTGAGTTTGCCTCTCAAGAACTGAAAATGATGAGTGGTGTGAGACTTTGTAAAGAGGTCAGCAATCTCCTCAGTGGAGGAGACATGTGGCAGAGAGATGGTCCCAGTCTCATAGTACTCTCGAGTGAAGTGGCGTCTGATCGATCGGGGCTCGAGCACGATTGATCGAGCATTGCATTTTCTCTATCGGTAGGATTGTTGGTTGTGGGGATGCATTTAGAGGTTGAATTCTTCGTGGTTTGCTCATCGTCTTTTCCCGCTGGCTTGTTCTATATGCTCCATTTTTATGTTATTTTCGTCAGATGACAGTTTTTCCTATTAAACACGAAAACATGCTCAATCAAGTTCGAATAATATCAGAATAGTATGCATGGGCAATGAGATTAGGGTTGAAATACAATGTATTTACAAACCGATCGCCCCCTATGAATTAGTCAGGAGGGTACATATAGATTTCTCTCATCATCTAGTACATAAATAAGGATCTCACAATAGTGGAGCCCTCCTAGATATGAGACTTTATATTTTGATACATAGATGCAGATGGTAAAAGTCACCCCTTTGACATATATGTACCCCCCAGATGTAATCGGGAGGGAGGGGGGGTACACTTGGACTTCTTATAATCTGTTATATGAATTAGGATCCCACAATAGTGGAACCGCTCCTAGCTATGGGATACTTTATATTTTAGCCACATATATATGGGTGTTAAAATCACTCCTTTTATATATAGATGTACACCCAATAACATAGTCGGGAGAGGATAAACTTGGACTCCCCTCATAATCTACTATATGAATAAGGATCACACAATAATAGGAGCCCTCATAGTTATAGGACTTTATATTTTGGCCACATATATGTGGGTGTTACAGTCATCGCTTTGTGACATAGATGTACTCCCATATGTAATCGCGTGGGGGGCGGGGGGGGGGGGGGGGGGGGGGAGAATAAGGATCCCACAATAATAGGATCCCTCTTATCTATGAGACTTTTTATATTCTGACCACACATATGCATATGTTAAAGTCAACTCTTTGACATATAGATGTACCCTCTCATGATAGAGTTGGGGGTTAAACTTGGATTCTTCATAATCTGCTATATAAATAAGGATCTCATAATAGTGAGACCCTTCCATGCTATAGTAACTATTATATTCTGTCCATATAAATACGGGTGTTAAAGCCACATCTTTAACACATAGATGTACCCCCCATGATGTGTTCGGGGGAGGGGGTACACTCAGACTCCTATCATATACCGCTATATGAATAAGAATCCCACAAAGTGGGACCCCTCTTACCTATGAGATTTTTATACTTTGGACATATACATGCTGGTATTAAAGTCACTCATTTAACACATATATGTACCCCCATGATGTAGTCAGGAGGGAGGGTTATATTTGGACTCCTTTTATAATTTACTATGTAAATAAGGATCCCACAATAGTAGGACCCTTCTTAGCTATATGACTTTTTATATTTTGGTCACACACATAGAGATATTAAAGTCATATATTCGAAATATAGATGTACCCCGTATGATATAGTGGGGGGCACACTTGGACTCCTCTCATAATCTGTTTCATGAATAAGGATCCTATAGTAGTGGACCCCTACTAGATATGGGACTCGTAATATTTTGACAATACACATATGGATGTTAATGTCGCCCCTTTGATACATTGATGTACCCCCCAATGATTTAGTCAGGTGAGGAGAGGGGTACACATGGACTCCCCTTATATTCTCCTTCATGATAGTGGGATCCCTCCTAATAATGGAACTTTCTATATTTTGGCTACACACAAGCCGGTATTAAAGTCATATTTTTTACACATAGATGTACCCCCTATGATGTAATCGAGGGGGGGGGGTATAATTGGACTACTTTCATAATCTGCTTCATAAATAAGAATCCTACTATAGTGGGACCCCTCCTAGCAATGGATCTTTTTATAGTTTGGCCCTATATATGCAGGTGTTAAAGTCACCCATTTGACACATAGATGTACCCCCCATGATGTAGTCAAGGGGGGTATATTTAGGCTCCTCTCATAATCTGCTATATAAATAAGGATCCCATAATAGTTGGACCCCTCTTAACTATAAGGCTCTTTATATTTTAGCCATACACATACATGTGTTAAAGTCACCTCTTTGACCATAGATGTACCCCCATGATGTAATCGATAGGGGTACATTTGAACTTCTCTTATAATTTGCTATATGAATAAAGATCCCACAATAGTGGGATCCCTTCTAGCTATGAGACTCATTATATTTTGGCCACACACATATGGGTGTTAAAGTCACCTCTTTGACTCAAAGATGTACCTCTCATATTATTATCGGGGAGGGGGGGAGTTATACTTGAACTTCTCTCATAATCTGCTATATGAATAACGATCTCACAAAAGTAAAACCCCTCATAGCTTTAAGACTCTTTATATTTTTGCCACATATATAATGTTGTTAAATTTACTCCTTTGACTCATAGATATACCCCCCATGATATAGTTGGGGGGTATACTTGGGCTTCTCGTAATCTGCTATATAAATAAAGATCCCACAATTGTGGTACCCTCATAGCTATGCGACTATCTATATTTTGGAAATACAAAAGCGGATGTTAAAATTAGGCCTTTAACACATAGATATACCCTACATGATGTAGTCAGGGAGGAGGGTATACTTGGACTCCTCTAATAATTTACGACATGAATACTGATCCCACCATCCCCTCCTAGCTATAGGACTTTTTATATTATGCCTCACACATGCAGGTATTAAAATCAACTACTTGACTCAGATATACCACCAATGATGTAGTCGCGGAGGAAGGGTACACTTGGACTACTCTCATAATCAGCTATATAAATTAGTATGCCATATTAGTAGGACCCCTCATAACTATGAGACTTTATATTTTGACACATACATGTAGGTATTAAAGCCACCCCTTTGACACGTTGATGTATCCCCCTGATATAATCGGGCGAGGGGGTATACTTGGACTCTTCTCATAATCTACTATATGAGTAAGGATTCCATAATAGTGTGACCCCTCCTAGTTATGAGACTTTATATTTTCACCACACATACGGGTGTTAAAGTAACCCCATTAATACATAAATATACCTCCCATGATGTAGTTAGGGGGGGTATATTTGGACTCCTTTTATAATCAGATACATGAATTAGTATCCCATAATAGTGAGACCCCTAATAGCTATAAGACTCTCTCTCTCTCTCTCTATATATATATATATATATATATATATATATATATATATATATATATATATATATATATATATATATATATATATATATATATATATCTACATATATATAGGGTCAGGAACGGATGACCCAGCAAATTTTGACCCATTAAAAACCCAGCACCCTTTGATGCACTTAGAAGTTATAGAATGGGCTGATTTTTTGTAGACATGTCGTCTATGGTACGTTGATCATCCTCACAAAAAATCAGTCCATTCTAAAACCTCTAGGTGCATCAAATGCGCTCTTCAAATCAATGGTTTTTTACTGTCAATTTTAACCGTTGATTTGAAGATCTCATTTGATGCACCTAGAGGTTTTAGAATGGGCTGATTTTTTGTGAGGATGATCAACATATCATAGACAACATGTCTATAAAAAATCAGCACATTCTAAAACCTCTAGGTGCCTCAAAGGGTGTTGGGTTATTTGCTGGGTCAAATTTTGCAGGGTCATCCGATCCTGACCCATATATATATATATATATATATATATATATATATATATATATATATATATATATATATATATATATATGTATATGTATATATATATATATATATGTATATATATATATATATATATATGTATATATATATATATATGTATATATATGTATATATATATGTATATATATATATATATATGTATATATATGTATATATATATATATGTATATATATATATATGTATATATATGTATATATATATATATGTATATATATGTATATATATATATATATATATGTATATATATGTATATATATATATATATATGTATATATGTATATATATGTATATATATATATATATATATGTATATATGTATATATATGTATATATATATATATATATATATATGTATATATATATATATGTATATATATATATATGTATATATATATATATATAGGGTCAGGATCGGATGACCCAGCAAATTTTGACCCATTAATAACCCAGCACCCTTTGAGGCACTTAGAGGTTATAGAATGGGCTGATTTTTTGTAGGGATGTTGTCTATGGTATGTTGATCATCCTCACAAAAAATCAGCCCATTCTAAAACCTCTAGGTATATCAAATGCGCACTTCAAATCAATGGTTTTTTATCATCAATTTTAACCGTTGATTTGAAGGGCACCCTTTGATGCACTTAGAGGTTTTAGAATGGGCTGAGTTTTTGTGAGGATGATCAACATATCGTAGACAACATGTCTACAAAAAATCAGCGCATTCTAAAACCTCTAGGTGCCTCAAAGGGTGCTGGGTTATTAATGGGTCAAAATTTTGATGGGTCATCCGATCCTGACCCATATATATATATATATATATATATATATATATATATATATATATATATATATATATATATATATATATATATATATATATATATATATATATATATATATATATATATATGTGTGTGTGTGTGTGTGTGTGTGTGTGTGTGTGTGTGTGTGTGTGTGTGTGTGTGTGTGTGTGTGTGTGTTAAAGTCACCACTTTGACACATAGATATACCCCCGTGATGTAGTTTGGGGGGTATACTTGTACTCCTCGTAATCAGCCACATAAAAAAGGAACCAACAATAGTGGGACCCCTCCTAGCTATGAGACTCTTTATATTTTGGCCAAATACATACGAGTGGTAAATTCACCCTATTGACACGTAGATGTACCCTCTTATGACGTAGTTAGGGGACGTACATTTAGACTTCTCTTATAATATGCAACGTGAATAAGGATCCCATAATAGTGGGACCTCTCATAATTATAGGACTTTTTATATTTTGGGCACACAAATATAGGTGTTAAAGTAACCCCTTTGACGCATAGATGTACCCCCCATAATGTAATGGGGGGTACATTTAGACTCCTCTAATAATCTGTACGATTAATAATGATCCCACAATAGTGGGACTTTTCCTAGTTATGTGAATCTTTATATTTTGGTGATATACTTGTAGGTACTAAAGTCACCCCTTTGATACTTAAATGTATCCCCCATAATATAGTCGAGAGGGGAGTATAGGTAGACTTATCTTATAATCTGCTACTTAAATAGGGATCCCACGTACAATAGTCTAACACCTTCTAGTTATATGACTCTTTATATTATGGCCATACATATGTGGGTGTTAAAGTCACCCCTTTGACACATAAATGTATCCCTTTATGATATAGTTGGTGGTATGCACTTAGACTCCTCACATAATTTGTTATATGAATCAGGATCCTATAATAATAAAACTCCTCCTAGCTATGTGATTCTTTATATTTTGACACACATGTAGGTGTTGCAGTCATATCTTTGACACAAACCTTATATAGTTAGGGTGTGTACACTTGGGCACTTCTCATAAGCTGCTACATAAATAATGATCCCTCAATAGTGGGCCCCCTTTTAGCTTTGAGAATTTTTATTTTGACCGTACACATGCGGGTCTTTTGACACATAGATGCACCCACTTATGATATAGTCAGGGGAGAAGGGGTATACTTGGACTCCTCTTATATTTTGCTATATGAATAAGGATCCTACAAAAGTAGGATCTCTCCTAGCTATGAGACTCTTTATATTTTATCACACATATCCGGGTGTTAAAGTCACCCTTTGACATATAGATATACCCCCATATGGTAGTTAGGGTAGTAAACTTGGACTCATCATTATTTGCTACATGAATAATGATCCGACAATAGTGGAACCCCTTCTAGAAATGAGACTCTTTATATTTTGGTCATACATATGAGAATGTTAAAGTTACCCCATTGACACATAGATGTAGCCTCAATGATGTAATCGGGGGAGGTAAACTTGGACTCCTCTTATAATGTGCTACGTGAATAAGAATCCCACAATAGGTATCCCCTCATAGCTATGTGATGCTTTATATTCTGGCCACACATATGCTAGTGTTAAAGTCATCACTTTGACGCATAGATGTACCCCAAATGATATAGTCCGGGAGGGTTACACTTAGATTTCTTTTATAATCTACAATATGAATAAGGATCCCACAAAAATGGGACCCTAACTAGCTATGGGACACTTTATATTTTTGTCACACTCATTCGAGTATTAGAGTCACCCCTTGACACTTAGATGTACCACTCCCATAATGTAGTAGGGGGATAAACTTGGACTCCTCCTATAATTAGCTATATGAATAAGGATCCCACAATAGTGGGGCACCTCCTAGCTATGAGACTTTTTATATTTTGGCCAGCCATATAGATGTTATAGTCACCCCTCTTACATATAGATTGATCCCACCATGATAAAGTCGGGGGATAGGGGAGTTACACTTGGACTACTCTCATAATCTGCTATATGAATAAGGATCCCACAATAGTAGGACTGATCCTAGATATGGGATATTATAATTTTGGTTACACATGCGGGTATTAATGTTACCCTTTGACATATTAATGTACCTCCCAATAATATAGTCGAGGGGGTATATTTGGACTCCACTAATAATCTGTTATATGAATTAGGATCTCACAATAGAGGGACCCCTAAAAGCTATGGGTCTTTTTATATTTGGCCACATATATGTGTATTAAAATAACCCATTTGACGCATAAATATACCCCTATGATATTATCGGAGGTGGTACAGATAGACTCCTATAATAATATGATACATGAATAAATATACCACAATAGTCAAACCGCTCCTAGATATGAGAATTTTTATATTTTGGCCACACACATGTGGTGGTTAAAGTCACCTATTTAATACATAGATATACCCCCCATGATGAGTCTAGGAGAGGTACACTTAGACTCATCTCATAATCTGCTATATGAATAAGGATTCCACATTAGTAGGACCTCGGCCTCCTAGATTTTAGACTTTTTTATGTTTTGGCTATTGGAAATAAATCTATGGTAGAGGCCCGTAGCGAAAGCAAAGTGAAGGTCCGATGACCAGAAGTGGTGCGCGTTATATATCAAAATTTTTATTGAAGTCTTACACATGCGTGTATGAACTTAGCATGGCAACTACACGAACCCCTAACATTGATCTAACACGAGAGAACAATCTAGCATATATGCATATTCTATCTATGCTAGATCTACATGTTAGAGATCATACCTGCATGCGGATTCTTTCACCGCGACAAGTTTCTTCTTTGTCGATGGAAACGGGCTCGGATCTGCTCGACATACCTTCGGTGCAATAGTCATAACTTTCTGGTTCGAACTCCGATTAGGCTGGATTTTGGACTGCAAGTAGAGAACTTTGAGATACAACTTTTACAATATGTTTCACCTTGTTCTGACTTCTGTAGATCCCGAAATCGCAGAAACATTGCTGATTTTCTGTATAGATTTTGGACAGTAAAAGCTTGCGGAAGATGTCTTCTAGTTCACTCGATCTCGCACGATGCACGGCACCTCATCGATGGATCTATGAGTGCCTCTATCCGACGAGCCTTCTCCTTCTACGAAACACCATGTGAGGAAGATGAGTCACCATCCAATGGCACAAGCAAGGGGGAGAGACTAGAGAGGAGAGGGGAAGAGAGCTAGGGAGAATGAAGGAGGAGGGGTTTGGTTTTTGCAGCACTTATGGTTGGCCCCCTTTTGCCCCTTTTATAAGGCCGGCCTATCCCCTTGGATAAGACTCCAAGGGGATAAGTTAATCCCCCAAAAATCTCCCTTTATCTCTCATTCTCTTTATCCATTTTCACCACTTTTAAGGCTTGTTTTGACCAATTCAAAACCCCTATCTTATCCCTATGGTCGGCCCTATTACTAGGGGATTCTCATCCCTAGTATATAGGGGCCAGCCCTGCATGGGTCTCCCACAGCTAGGGTCGGCCACTAGTAAGGCTTGGCAGTGAGCATTTTTACCAAAACGCCCTTATACCTCAAATTGACCATTTCTAGTGTGCGAAACTTAGCGATTTTTCCTTAAGTGATTTTGACAAGTTACTTTACTATTAACTGAGGTCACCGGAGGGTGCCCCTAGTAAAGTCAACTAGTCAACTCACAATATGTCCCAGTGCATCGCACCCATGTAGCGAAGTTCACTTATGGCGAAGGATAGCTACATACGTTTCTGCACTAGCCTAGGGTTTCCTCTTAGTACACATACGTAGCTACGCATCTACCGTGCACTAGTGTGAAGGACTCACGGAGCGTAGGTTTTTTACTTCTCGCTTCCTCTTACTGCGTCCTGTGTTTTGAGGAGATAGTACAAGGAGCGTACATAATGTCGATAAGGTGGAACCTTCAGGGACCAGGGTTCATGGCTTCCAACTTAGACTCGATCGACACACTACCCGAGTATACCATTGATCCTCTAGGTCTGAGTTAACCTGTGTGGCCACCTAGAGTGCGACACAGGCTGCACTCTAATCCCCCCGGACTTACTTTGTTCTCCTACATACCCCTGCCCTCCACTTAATATGGTAAACCCACTGTCCCTCTACATGGTGCCATGATGCAACTCGAGCGATGGAGAATACCGTCAGACTCGAGTGCTCATATGACTCGGTTCCTTCCAGGTTGACCACGTACATTGTACCTCTGATTACTCTGCCGAGTAACCGGATCCATCACCAGTCCAACTGATGACCACCTGGCCAGGGTTTAATATGACGTAGGTCAGACCAAGGAACACACCTCCCGTTAGGGGTATGGATGGCCTACAGGAGTGACACGCTTATGCAAAGCCAGCCGGGTAACCCAATACATCATGGTTTTGAATCACTGCATCCGGATCCTCACATATTGGTACGCCAAAGCACCACTCAACTGGTTAGTCCATCTGACGTGGTTTCTCAGGGTTTATGACTGTTTTACCCTAAGCAGAAACACGGCTTAGTGCACTGGTGTTTGCTCACCGATCTATGGACCGTATTGGTTCTGCTCGGCCACAGACACTATGCCTGGTAATGACTATGGTGAAGACACCCATACTCTGTCATCCCAGTAACTTATCCTGATAGGGCGACCAACCCTACACGTACTAAGGTACGTACCAAGATGCAACCTTATACTATCAACCATACATAGCTTAACTATAGGTTTTTACGAGCTGTAGACCTTACCAATTCTAACATTGGCCACACACATACGAGTGTTAAAGTCACCCCTTTATAACATTATTATACCCTTTTATAAGTTAGTCATGAGGGGGGGTACATTAGGACTCCTCTTATAATTTGTTACATGAGTAAGGATTCCATAATAATGGAACCCCTCTTAGCTTTGTGACTATTTATATTTTGGCCATATATATTCGGGTATTAAATTCACCTCTTGGATATATATATATATATGTACCATCCATCAGTTTCCAAATTGTTCATCTCCTCTCTATATAATCGAAAACTCTTGCATCTAGCATTAATTCTGTCACAATACCACCATTATAATGCCTTCATTTTTTTTGTATGCTTGTGGACGCGGAAAAAAGCGCGGGTCGTCTTTATTGCGAATCACACGAGATTACAATTGTGGCCGGGACCCGGGTTGCTCGGGTGTAGCGAGTCCGGGTTGCGGCGAGTTTTGATCAGGGGATTGTGGGAAAGATCTTCTGGGGGATCCCTTTGATCCGCGTCTCCACGTGGTGTTCGTGCGAGAGCTCTGAAGGGGCTGCCCAGGACAGGGGTTTTACAGGGAGAGGGTTTTGGAGAGGCTAAGGAATGTCCACCGTTGCTTTGTCCCTTCCGTGCTTCGCGCTTTCTCGGCTAGGGGGTTTTCGGCTTCGTTCCTCGGTCTTCGCGTCTTCCTCGTTCCTTGCTTGACCTCGGTGTCCTTGATCGTCGGTTCGCGGCGTCGATCTAGCTTTTGGCGTTGGCTTTGGCTTTGGCTTTTTGGCTTTGGCTTTGCTCAGGCGTGGCTCTGGCTTTTGCTTTGCTTCGGCGCTTGCACTTGGACGTAGCTGGGAGAGACTTGCGATGCTTTCGTTCTTCCGGACTTCGCGTCGTATCGGCTAGAACGTGCGGTGCTTTTGCTCGTGGCCGGCGTAGTCGCTTGGCTTTGGCACTTGCGTTGCTTTGGCGCGGGCTTTACTGGGGCTTTGCTTTGGCTTCTTGCGTTGGCTTTAGCTTTGGCGTCAACTCGATCTTCTTCTTCGAACGACGTGGGCTACTTCTCCGGTGCTTCGACGGTTTACGTATCGACTGGACTTCTCTTCTTCTCCGGGCTTCTTTGGCGTGATCGGAGTCGAAGAATGCTTTCGAAGATGGTGGGGGTAGCACCGATCTCCGTGCGACGGTTGTGGCGTCGGCTTTTGTTGATGAAGACGACGAGGGTAGCGACGGTCTCCGTGCGACGGTTGTAGCGTCGGCTTTTGTTGATGAAGACGACGAGGGTAGCGACGGTCTCCGTGCGACGGTTGTAGCGTCGACTTTTGTTGATGAGGACGACGGGGTAGCGACGCTTCAGACGATCTGCTCCAGGCTTTCTTCTTCGTGGATGGGGCAGGCGTTAGTCGAAGACGACGGGGTGATGACGCTTCGCTTCTCTCCTCCGGGCTTTGGGGCTTGATCGGGATCGAGGATTTGTTGGAGCCGACGGGGTAGTGCCGCTCCTCTTCTTCTCCGGGCTTTTGAGCTTGATCGGAGTCGAAGCTTGTTGGAGACGACGGGGTAGTGCCGCTCCTCTTCTTCTCCGGGCTTTTGGGCTTGATCGGAGTCGAAGCTTGTTGGAGACGACGGGGTAGTGCCGCTCCTCTTCTTCTCCGGGCTTTTGGGCTTGATCGGAGTCGAAGCTTGTTGGAGACGACGGGGTAGTGCCGCTCCTCTTCTTCTCCGGGCTTTTGGGCTTGATCGGAGTCGAAGCTTGTTGGAGACGACGGGGTAGTGCCACTCCTCTTCTTCTCCGGGCTTTTGGGCTTGATCGGAGTCGAAGCTTGTTGGAGACGACGGGGTAGTGCCGCTCCTCTTCTTCTCCGGGCTTTTGGGCTTGATCGGAGTCGAAGCTTGTTGGAGACGACGGGGTAGTGCCGCTCCTCTTCTTCTCCGGGCTTTTGGGCTTGATCGGAGTCGAAGCTTGTTGGAGACGACGGGGTAGTGCCGCTCCTCTTCTTCTCCGGCCTTTGCTTCTGGCGTCTTCGGAGTCGAAGGGTTCTTCTTCTCCGAGCTTTCTTCTTCGTGCACGGAGTCGAAGGGATGATCTTCGTGTGCAAGGGTCTTCACATTGATGAGGACTTTCAGTAAGCCGATCCCTCGGGACAGGCTTGACTGTGCCTCGTGAAGCCTTGGGTCGATGAAGAAGCGTCTCCTCTTCTGCAGAGCTCTGGCGTTTCGTCTTCAATTTCCCGACCATTTTTTCCTTCCTCCACCCCCTCTATTTATAGGCAAAGAGGTGGGGAGAGAGATATGGGAACTTTTTAATTTTAAATCCCTTTTGTATCTCTCTCATAATTACCCGGATTTTATTCATCCATTGATGAGGGGAATAACATTTAGTTGTTTTCCTTTTCTGGCGGGTGCAATTATGGCTGGATTTTGCGCACGAAATCGATGGCGATCGGGCGCTTCGTCTTGTGCGTCGGATCGAGGGATCGGCGCAGATCCGCGTGTGTGCAGACATCATACGCTACCTCCCCCCGCGCATGGCGGTATTTCTTTCCTTTTCTTTCTTTTCTTTCCTTTTCTTTTCTTTCCTTTTCTTTTCTTTCCTTTCTTTTCTTTCCTTTTTTTTCTTTTCTTTCTTTTTCTTCCCTTTCCTTGCTGGGCCGGCCGGCCCCTCCATGGGGTTCGGTCCCCACTAGGGCCGGCCCTATGGGGTTCGGACCCTAGTAGGGGCCGGCCCCTCTTGAAGTGGGGTCCGGGTCCGCATCGGCGAGCGCGAGTCGGGTCCGCGTGTCGGGTTTGCATCCACGTCGGTGCGCGCGAGTTGGGTCCGCGTGTCGGGTTTGCATCCGCGTCGGCACACGTAAGTCGGGTTCGGGTCCGACGAAATTCGTGTGCCTACAATGCTATTCTTCAGAGAGACCAGCATTGTAGTTTCTTCTTCGACATCGGCATAACTAACCTCCACTATATTGGGATCTACCGTAGACCGGCTGCAAGGCTAGCCAGTTCCTTAGAGCCCTGCCTTCTTTTTGCTATTGGATTGGTGAACATAGCCCTGGTGTGCTACTTCCTATTATTGTCGGATTTCGCAATGGTCGTGCCTGCCCTACTACCAGCCTTTGTTATAGTATTGAGATCTGAAAGTTGATTTAGTGGGGAGAGACCTCAATTCGGTTTAGTGCAGTGCCACCCCTTTTTTACAAGATCCATTTGATCGAGGTTTAATATCTCAATTAGTTACATATTGGCTTCGAACTTGTTGAAGTCCCTTCTTCTTCTTCATCATTCCGATTCAACTAGGAACATTTATAAGGCACGAACCAATACCTAAGATGACATTTAGTTTTTTTATTATAGAAAGATGGCTTTCATCTTTCAGGAGCCAAAAATTACACCGCTTACTATCTCACCCTTAGGTTGAACCAGGGGGCCCTAACTTGTGAGGATATGTTGATAGGATCATATATGCTTTTAAAGTCCATTGACACCATGTCTGCGACCATGCTCACTTCTATTACCATTGTTGCTATATATCCTCTTTGACTACTAAATCTATCGTTATTGAGTGGACAAGTTGATCATTGTATTATGGTATAGATTTTTCCATCAACGAAACCTTCTATCAATTTCCAAATTGACCATCTCAGTACCGCTAAGCTTTGAGACTCGTTATATTTTGGCCACACACATATGGGTATTAAATTTACCCATTTGATACATAGATTTACCCCCCATAATGTAATCGGGGGGGAGGGTCGGTATACTTGAACTTCTCTTATAATCTGCTTCATGAATAAGGATCCCATAATAGTGGGACCCCACCTAGCTATGAGACTCATTTTATTTTGGCCACACACATACGGGTGTTAAAGTCGAGAAGGTATACTTGTACTTCTCTCATAATCTGCTATATGAATAAGAATCTCATAATAGTAGGACCCCTCCTTGTTATAAAACTCTTTATATTTTGGCTACAAACATATTGGTATTAAAGTCACCTCTTTGACTCATAAATGTACCCCCCATAATATAGTTAGGGGGGGTACACTTGGACTTCTATAATAATCTGCTTCATGAAAAAGGATCCCACAATAGTGCGACCCCTCATTGTTATGGGTTTTTTATATTTTGGGAACACACATGCTAGTGTTAAAATCACCCATTTGATACATATATATACCCCCCAATGATGTAGTGACAGGGGGAACACTTGGACACCTCTCATAAATTACTATATGAATAAGCACCCTACAATAGTGGGACCCATACTAGCTATGGGTTTGTTATATTTTGGCTATATATACCAGTATTAATGCCCCCCTTCGACACATAGATATACACCCCTATGATGTGGTCGGGGGGGTGGGTATACTTGGACTAATATCATAATATGCTACATGAATAAGGATCCGATTATAATGGGACCCCTCGTAGCTATGTGTCTCTTTACATTTTGGCCACACATATGCGTGTATTAAAGTCCCCCCTTTGCCACATAGATATACCCCTCCATAATGTATTTGGGGGGTACACTTTGACTCCTCTTATAATCTGCTACCTATTACGTGAATAAAGATCCCATAATAGTGGGGCTCCTCCTAGATATGAGAATCTTTATATTTTGGTAACACACATATAGTTGTTAAAGTCATAATTTTTACTCATAGATATACCCTCTATAATGTAGTCGGGGGGGAGGTGCACTTGTACTCCTCTTATAATCGTTTTCATGAATACGGATCCCACAATAGTAAAACACCTTATAATTATGGGTTCTTTATATTTTGCCCACACAAATACGGGTGTTAAAGTCACCCCTTTTAAATATAGATATACCCCCATATTGTAGTTAGGGGTACACTTTGATTCCTTTCATAATCTGCTACATGAATAAAGATCTCATAATAGTGGGACCCCTCCTACACATAAGATAATTTATATTTTGGCAACACATATGTGGGTGTTAAAGTTATTTCTTTAACACATAGATATACCCCCCATGATGTAGTTGGGGTTGGTTAGACTTGGACTCCACTTATTATCTACTATATGAATAAGGATCCCTCAATAGTAGGACCCCTTTGAGTTATATGAATCTTTATGTTTTGGCCATACACATACATGTATTAATGTTACCATTTTGACACATAGATATACCCCTCTTGATGTAGTTACAGGTGGGGGGGCTATACTTAGACTCCTCTCATAATATGTTATTTAAAAAAGGATCCTATAATTATTGAACCCTTCCTAGCTTTGGGAGTTTTTATATTTTGTCCATACAAATACGAGTGTTAAAGTCACCCCTTTGACACATAGATGTACACTCGATGATGTATTCGGGTGGGGGGGTATATTTGACTCCTCACATAATCTGTTATATGAATAAGGATCCCATAATAGTAAGACCCCTCTTAACTACTGGACTCTATATTTTGACTAGAGGCATGCATGTGTTAAATTCATCCATTTGATATATAAATATACCCACCAATGATATAGTCGAGGGGGGGTATACTTGCACTTCTCTCACAATCTACTATATGAATAAGGATCCCATAATTATGGGACCCCAAATAGCTATGATGTCACGCTCCGGATTTTCGCTTTGTAGCATGAGAACCCCCGGACTATTTCACTATAAAAAAAAAATTAAAAAAAAAAGAAAAGAGAAAAGGATTTTAAGTTTTGTTCTTCCTTGATCGGGCCGATCCAATGTCTAAAGACACTGGAATAATCGCCCTCGCAAGGAAGAGAAGAAAACTATTTATGAAAGAATAGTACTGCTCGACTGTCTAAAGACGTCACTCTTGGAAGGAGGGAGACAACTTCCTCAACTCTTCTAAGAGTGTTGCTCTCGTAGGAGCACGAGACTCAAGCATAAAATGTGAGTCATTCCTCACGTCACTCGAAACAAGCCTTAAGAGGCTCCTCATATATTTGTTTTATTTTTTAGATTAATAGAAGCAGTTGATATCTTGAGCCAGAATAACACACCACAAGAAGCAAACTCTCTCTATATATAAATCAATATTCTTTATATCTCATCCATGGAGTATAATTATAACATCCTCCTGGTCTAAATAAGACCCAGGTAGAAATCTAAGATTCCTACTCCACTACTAACTCCAGCTATGCTCAGCAGCTCCACTGCTACTCCATAGCTCCTAGCTCCGCTACTCCACCAGCTATGTCCGTCCGTCTGACCCACGAAATCAACTCCTTCTTATACCTGGGTTTGTATCCAATAGGACCACACGCACAAACCCTGAGTCACTTAGACAACTAAGTGACTCAGTGAGAGCCACGCTAACTCTATCAAAAGAAGCTGATAAAAATATGTGCATGGTGCTTTAATCGATATTATCTTCTATTGTTCAACCTAAATCAAATCATTTGTCTTTAGCACCGTATTTCAAGTTATATTATACCTTTTATTATTTCTTGACTTTAAATCATATTATCTTGACTAATACCAAATCTTAATTTTATTTCGGTTAATATCATACCTCTAGCTGTTACTTCAATTGTTTAAAGGATATCGTTATTAAAAAAATATCAAATTTTATAATATGTTATCTCTCGAAGAATATCGAGTCTTGATTTATCCATAAACTTTTATCACTGATGCTAACAGTACCATACTCATCATGATCTAGTATAGACTTCTACAACCGAAGCCTATCATAGAATTGATATTATAAATTTAGCTACTAGTCTTAGGGTACTCAAAAGAAACCACCACAATCAAAGACTCACCTGACTATCAGCCAGATTTATAAGTCTACACACCAATCAAATTGGTCCAGTGCATCCTGGTGTCTCCAATTCTCTAATCTAGGGCTAGAACAATAACTCCAATAACTAAATTAGAGCTAATAACCTAAGTTAACCTCTAGTTTAGAGTAGTCAAAGAGACCACCCCAACCAGAGGCTTATCTGACATGACCAGATGCTATAACGACAGCCACTACACCAATTAAAATGGTCCGGTGATTTAATGTCAATCTCAATTCCACACCAAAAGTTATATTATGAGTTAAACGACATCCAGGTGTCTCTGTTTTCTCTAAACTAGGGCTAATCCTATAATCACAACCATGATCCGGAATATCCAAACGATGGTCAGGGAGTAACCCTAACTCCTATTACCAAGCTAACAGTCTGATCTTAAACAAAACCAAACCTTAAAAGGCTAAATGTCACTAGTATTAGGGTACTCAAAAGAGACCACCACAACCCAAAGACTCATTCTCCAATTGGTCAGGATTGTACACGAGTCAAACATGCCAATCAAAATGATCCGGTACTATCATATCAATCTCAACTCTACATCAAAGGCGAGATTACGAGTTAGACAACGATTATGGATTCATTATTTCCCTAAACTAGGGCTAAAGACACAAAACACATGTCTATGCGTCTTTATAAACAACAAGAAGGGCAGGGAATGACCCTACCTCCATGCCACTCGTAAGAGCCTAAATATAATCCATTCCTAGTCTTACGTTGTAGATTATGCCCTATCATGCGGCGATTGAGTCACCAACTATGTGCGATATAGGTTTACACATGTCCGTACATAGTCATCACCTTGCTTTCTACATGCTTAGTTGGAACCTACTACGTCATAAAACAACTCCTACCCTACTAGCATAAGTCATAGACTAACGATCAACACTAGAACTGATGGTCTGGTTACCCGTCGTGGCATATCCATTTGAGGCAAATTCAATCATACATCGAAGGCAATACTACATATTGCTCACCTAACCATACATTCAGTAGATAGACAATGTGTCCTCCAAGCCCAAAATCGAACAGGAGACATGCCCCTTAGCAACATTAGGTATTCACTAATCACCTTAAATAATTTCTATCCTATTAAATATTTATTCTATTTCTAATATACTCTTTTAACCATGCAATATATTTCTTATTTAAATCCCTAAACTTCTTATATGACTGTGCATCACTGTCAGTGAGCAAGAGAGGCATCCCCCTAACCAAACAAGGATAGGGGATACGACTCCTACATCAAGATAGCAGTGCAGTCATCACATCAGGCATTTTCTATCCCACATGTACTATCCAACTATCTTAACTTGCTTACATATCCATGCATCGTCGTTCGTGAGCAGGAAAGGCACTCCCCCAACCAAACAAGGAAAGGAAGTATGACTCCTACAGTACGATAACGGCACAAGGGTCATGCAAGACTTTCTATGCTACTAGTATTTCAGTCTTTCTTAGATCACCTGCATTGCTGAGTATCATCGTCAGTGAGCAGGAGAGGCATCCCACTAACCCAACAGGGACAGGGTACACGACTCCTACAATATGATAACAGTACCATAGGCATGTTCGGCTTTATCTACACAATCCTATCATCCAGCTACCCTAACTTTATTACAACATAATACATCGCTCACAGGAGTGAGCGACACGATATTTTCTAACCTAAACACGTAAAAGCTACATTCTCTACACACTGTAGAGGTACCTTAAGTCTAACTATTTGTTTCATATAAAAAAGTCCTTAAAGTATCAAGCACTACTAGTCTAAGGTACCCGCAAGGAACAACCACTATTCAAACGACTCGTCCCTGCCCAAGGGGCTACGAGGACCTCCTGAGTCAAATGCACTAATCGTGCAAGTTCAAGGTAACCAAGACTACTCTCATACCACACGACGAGCGATGTTATGAGTTGGACTTAACTGGAACTACGTGTGGTCATTACTTCCCCTAACTATGGCTAATACCCGGATGATCTATAAAGGCATCCGGGAAGGTCTAAATGACAATTAAGGTACTAACCCTAACCTTGGTAAACTTGAATATGTTCAGGGAGTTAGCTCAATATAAACTAGAAAAATGGGCAGGGCTTCCGCCCCCTTTCCAGTATATTGAAACGTTCCCCGGCCTAAAGATTATTCCTCGACTGTAGTCAGGCCACACCTATCCTTAGAACTACAGGTGCCACACTCTTCAAAAAGAGCGGGATAACGCCTTTAGATAGGACAGGGACTTGACTCAATATTTAGAGAAAAAAAGGGTAGAGCTTCCGCTCTCTTTCTTGGATATTGATGTGGTCCCCAGCCCGAAGGTCGGTCACCGGCTACAGTCAAGCCACACTTATCATTAGAATCTATAGGGTTATCCTTAATGTTAGGTTATGTAGTGGGTTCAGCTATCACAAAGATGGTTTGACCACCTACTCTAACATCTACAGATTTAAACCCTAATTCTATCCCGGGCCCGAACATATGGCCTAAAATAGCCTATTTCGTCGTTCTAATTGGTCCCCCACTATACTGAGCCGACTGTGCACGAGTCGGACAAATAATATTTTTATTTTTGATTTTAAAAATTAATTAATTAAATAATTAATTAATAATTTAATTAATTAATTATTTGTTTTATTTATTTATTAATAATTTATTTAAATAATGTCATTATGATATCATAAAGGGTTTATTTGAATTATTATGTCATTACGATATCACGATGATGTCATAATTAGATTATTTAGTTATTTATTAATATATGGCATTATGATGTCATAGATAATTTAATTATTTATTCATAAACATGTTTGGCTGAAAGTGTTTTAAGTTTCATTAATCTAAATCCACCATTTTTGAGGTTTTCATCTCCGATTTTCAAGGAATCGAAGAACGAAATCGTTCTCCGAAAATACCAAAATCGGGGTTTCGATTCACTCCGAATCGAATCCCACCAAGAACAAAAGTTGATCCTAGCACCCTAAGCATCAAGCCTAAAAAGTTTTGCTCAAAATACTTTATGACATTTGGATCAAAATCCGAGGGTTTGTAGGTTTTCATCGGAAGTTTTTGAAAACCCAAAGAACTAGACGTGTTTTTCGAAAAATACGAGATTCGTGGATCGAATCGACCCCTAATCGAACTTTGTAAAACATGAGAGTGGGTGGAAACAAGTATATAAATATGCTAATGGTCTCAATTAAAGCTTCTAAATAAGCTAGCTAGATCAAAACCTAGAATCGAGCTCATAGTTTGAAGACATGTAAAAATCATGGAATAAATCCTAGTTTTCATGGATGAAATCCTCTAAAACCTCTCCTAATCTATCATGAACCTAACCTAGACTACTTGTAGATTACATTGACATGATTTGGATGAAGCTCCTTAATCTTTGTCCCACCACTTCTTTTCTTCTTCTTCTTCTTCTTCTCTTTCTCCTCTTTTTCTTGCAAACCAAGCAAGCAAGCTTGATTCTCTCACTTTAGTTTTTCTTCAAGGTTTTTGGGACAAAAGAGGGGTTCTTGGTGACTGATTTTTGCATACAAGGGAACTTAATTTCATGGATTAATGAAATGGGGTGAAGGGATAAGGAAAAGAAAGTAAAACAAAGGGATTTAATCCCTTTTCTAATAGGTGTCCATACCCTATTGGCCATGGCTTGCCTCCCCATATAGGAAGCACATGGGGGGTGGAGATGACCTCATATGGGCCCCACCTAGCTATCATAAAATTTTCATTAGGTTTGGATTAAGTTTAATTAGGTTCCTAGGGTGTAAATTAGGCTAGTTTAGGGCTTAAATCCAACCTAGTTTAACCCCTAGTTTAGGTTAATCCCATTTAGGATTTCACAAATCCTATCATCATGAAAAGCACATGGATGATGTATGATGATATCATGAGGGCTCCACAAGGTTCGTCTTGTAGTGTCCTTACGGTTAGGTTAGTGCTAAACGTGATTAAAGCAAACTAATCCCTTTTAGCAATCGAATTAGGGCTAGTTAACTCCGGATTAGAGTTTATCACTAAAAACACAAAAAATATATATAATACCCAAAGCGCCCATTTTTCATTACTTTTAGGTCCAAAAATAAGTTTTGGTAATTTTGCAAAAAGGTCTATTTCTTAAAAATAATGATTTTACCCTTCGTGTGCGAAAGGGGCCCGGTTTCTCTGTACGCGAGTCCAGATCCCAGGCGAAGTGAAAATACATATGGGAAGAATGTTTCCTACCCCCAAGATGATGTTAAAACACTCTCAGAAGACTCATCTGAGTTTCAGAGTTAGGGCCTAACAGTCCCGATCGGACGAAAAGTTTGTATTTTTTCGTGTGCAACCTCTGTACACTATCTCTCATACTTAATCCCTGTGCACTTACGTTCCTGTAAGTGCCTCAGGATAGTCCTGCATGTTCCATATGTCATTCCACTAACATTCCATAAAATAAAAATAATATATTCATATTATTTTATTACAGAGAAAAATCAGGTCTTTACATATAAGACGCTTTATATTTTGGCCACACATATAGGTGTTAAAGTCACCCATTTAATACATAGATATAGCCCTCACGATGTAGTTAAGGGTATATTTTGACTCCTCTCATAATCTGCTTCATAAATAAAGATCCCATAATAGTGGGACCCCTCCTAGACTTTGACACATAGATGTACCCCCGATATATATTCGGGGGAATATATTTGACTCCTCTCGTAATCTGCTATATAAATAAGGATCCCATAATAGTGAGACTCCTCCTAGCTATTGGACTCTATATTTTAGCCGCAGACATGCGGGTATTAAAGTTACCCCTTTGACACATAGATAAACCCCCAAATGATGTAGTTGAGGGGAGTATACCTGGACTTGTCTCATAATCTGCTATATGAATAAGGATCACACAATAATGGAACCCCACCTATCTATATGATTCTTTATATTTTGGCCACATATGCGGGTGTTTAGTTAACCCCTTTATATATACGTGTACCCTCTTGATATAGTCGAGAGGGGGGGTATATTTGGAATCATTTCATAATCTGCTATATGAATAAGGATTCTACAATAGTGAGACCCCTCCTAACTATGAGACTCTGTTTGCTTCTGATCATACTAGTATTCTTTGCTGATTGTGTTGTAGTTATAGGGCTAGGTACTAGTTTTTTCCTCACGGATTGAGAATAGGCAAACTTGGATTAATTCCTAGGACTAAATCGATTAGGGAAAAAGGTTTGGTTTGGATTATCAACTAATTAAAATAAAGATTAATTGAATAAATTAATGCTTGGATTAAAAGAGATATATGGTAGATAATATCTAGGGCGGTGAATCCACCACTAGCTTCAAACTAGGCTACTTTATACTAATTGGGGCTTGCTATCTCGATGGATCATTTTAACCCGTCATGGGTAAAAATCGTGACCGACTCCCAGAGAAAATCCTATAATCTTCAACCAAATGAGTTGTCTTTGGTCGGTACGATCCATCCTTTAGGGCATGGATCGTCTTCCCTGAGCACTACACATCTCATAGAACGATTATAGAGAAAATAAGATGCCCTATCATCGCGCACATGGAATGCACCATCTTTAGTTTAGCACGATTCATCCTTTTGGGGCACGGATCATCTTTCTAAGGATGGTGCATCTCTTGCATGATGGGGGGTTATATTACGATCAAGTCATGACAAAGATATAATCAATTCAATTCCTACGATATATATTTTATATAATCAATATGCAAGAATAAGGAAGGAATAACGGATGAAAGAACATAATGATCTTTATCAAGTAATATTCCAATCAAAATAAGAAAACCCTAACTAAATATAAAATAGCTCTAGAATTCATCTAATCCCTACAACAAGGCTTTAGTCGTGCATGGCGAAGATGGTGATGAAGGTATTAATGAAGACGAATGATGAACGATCCATGGCGGCTCCTCCTCTTCTTCTCTTTGTAATCTCTTCTCCGAACTCGTTTGAGAAAACCAAATTCGGATCCCATTTAGCAAGGGATGGTACCCCCTTAAATAACTCTTGTAGTGTAAGAGATTATGCCCCTTGTATCTTAATCTCTGCCATCCAAATTAGGGCATTAGGGCGCACGGATCTCCAGGTCCCCTAGTTGTTCCTCTCTTTTTTCTCGCGTAGAACCTCTCCTCATTGTGTACGACCTTTCCTCTTTCTCAGTGAGAAATAACCTCCCTTCCTTCCTTTATGCGTGATGTCCTGACCGGCTCCGCCTTTCCTATGAAGGTTGCCTGCAAGCACTGGATGCCTACGAGAATCGACATGTCTCCTCTCTAGTATAAGTCCCAATCCCGATCGCCTCTCCTTCTACGCATGGTTACTGGCCAATCTCGACTGGCGCGTAATCACCGGTTGCCTCCCCTCTTACCATCCTATGCAGTGATGTCATTAGTCACCACCCTTACGCACTGTGGGTGCAAAATCTGGCTAATTCCCTACAATGGGACCCGCAGCCCTACCTGGGGTCCGCGAAGATGACAGTTGGACCCGCAGCCCTGCTTGGGGCCTACAGAGATGACAGTGGAACCCGCAGCCCTGCCAGGGGCCCATGATCACTATTTGAGGTCTGATAAATATCCCTATATAATTATCCAAACCCCGGGTATTCCCAGGAATATTCTTAGAATATTCCTTAGATATTTTCAAACCTCTATAAATAACCAATCCTATAAAGAATCCAAATCAAATTCCATTATTTCACATTCCACTTTCTGTTTTCCAGAGCTCTCAAAGCCTTCTACTCTTCAGACTCTCAAGCCTACTCCACCCTCTGTCTGCTTGTAAGAAGAACTCCTTGGCCTGTCGAGAGTAGCTCTACTTTACTCAGAGAGAGTGGATTCAAAGGTTGCATCTTACCACATGGAGATGTAGGCTTCAGCCGAAACTATATCTTGTGTCAACTTTCTCTATCTCTCTTTTTCCTTTTTTGGCTCTCTCTACTCAACAATGTCTGTATGCCTACTCAGCATACGCATACGAAAGCTGAACATCTTACAGTGCCACACCTTGAATATTCAACCCTTCAATGGACTGTTGGAGGGGGGTTACGTATGGCAGCTAAAATCCTACCCCACATGCATAGTCACTGGCTGCCTCTCAAGCATTTGCAGACCAGTCATACTATTTGGCGTGTCTGGCATTGATTGCACCTCTTTACATATTTGGGCAAATCATTGACCATGGTAGGCTAGAAGTATCCTTGAAGCTTGACCTTTCTTGTGAGGGTTCTGCCACCCGAGTGATTACTGCAGGTACCTAAATATATCTCGGTTAGAAGTTTGTTGGAGTTGGTGTGTGTTTTAGTTCTAGCTCTGATACCATTTTAGGATTGGAGAATTGGATGCTTTATTAGGGCTCTCAAGGCCAATATAAATAGACAACAAGACACCTAACCATCTTCAGACTATAAACACACCCTTTATTTTCTCCTCTACACTCCTCTCTCTATACACCTACACATGAATATCTCAACTGTTTGAAACCCTTATTATTATTTTTAATCATTAGTTAACAATCATTTGTACTTTGATTTTGTACCCCCCCCCCCCCCCCCCCCATAAATAAATTATGGCTCTGCCCTGGCGGTGGTGGGGGGTATTGGCAGGGGAAAAATTTTCAGCACTCACGGTGGTTGTACTCTCGTGATGCTCACGTCAATCTGCACGCTACACTCCGTACAAGATACTTGGTCCACTCTGGATTGTGCGGAGTGTGGTCCCGCCGATTGGTGTGCATAGCACGGAAGTACATGTATGAGCATTTTAAAATTTTGGATTATTTTGACTTACCCCCCCCCCCTCCCCCCCCCCCCTCACTCAAAAAAAAAAACGAAAAAGAAAAAGTTCAATATTAGGATTAACCCCCCATTTTTGATAGAATCGTTTGCTTGACATCAAAATGGGGTAAGTTAAATAGTGGAGACAGCGACGGGCCGAGCATGATCCATCAATGGCCTCCACCGCTTCCGCTACCTCTTCCTCCAGTACAACTCCCTCTCCAGCTCTCTCTGCCTAGGCCTCATCTCCAACCTCTTCGATCTCCAAGTCCTCAAATCCGCCTGCAACCACCTCTCCAGCCCTATCCCCGCTGTCCTCCTACCTTAACTTCTCTACCTTGACCTCACCTCCAATGCTCTCTTAAATATTACGCACCCCCCCCCCCTGCGCCTCTAGCTCCTGAACCTCTCCTTCAATCGCCTCAGCGGCATTATCCTGCCTACCCATGGCTAGCTCCTGGCCCTCCTTTTCCTTTGGTTCAACTGGAACATCCTCGAGGGCACCTTCCTTGCAATTCTTACCAACTTCTCCGCCCTTCATGTCCTCTTCTTGCCCACAACAGCCTCTTCGGTCCCATCCCATCCCCTATCCTCTTCAGCACCTCCGTTGCGTCTTCGCTGTCTTTGCGAATTGCACAGTTCGGGTACAATGCCTTCTTCGATCTATCACGGTCGTCGAAGGATTATGCTACGACCACCACTATCTCCAATGTTTTACTTACCCCCCAGTTTGATAATATGTTTTGTGCTAACCCCCAAAATTGTTCAATATTAGGATTAACCTCCCCCCCCCCCCCCTTTTGAGATCCGATAGGCGGTTCCATAAAAAAAAGGGGGGGGGGGGGGGGGGGGGGGGGGCTGTAACACAAAACACATTGTCAAAATGGGGGATTCAGTCAAAATAACCCTAAAATTTTTTGCTTGAATTCATTCATAATGGGGTGAGAATTTTTGTAACATCTGCCTCAAATACACAATATATTATTTGCTTTGCCTATGCCCGCACGAAGACTTCCCAGGAGGTCACCCATCCTAGTATTACTCTCACCCAAGCATGCGTAACTATGAAGTTCTTACGGGATCTGTAGCGGTGCACAGTTTTAAAACGTGTCTTCTATGTTTAGGAGGGGAAATTATATAAGCAGCTCATGATCCTTTCTCTAGGGGATGTGGGCCTAACTCGAGGCCTTGTACACATCACCTCATCTATCTTGGTATCACAACCTTAGGAATCTTGGCTATTGGCTATTGGCTATATGATCTTGGTCGTCACAATCCAACCCCTTTAATGGTCACACGTCCACATGTAGGGTTAGACCCCCCCATCACGAGGAGACTCGACTTTAATACCATTTTCTAACATCCGTCTAAAACACACAAGATATTATTCGCTTTATCCGTGCCCACGCGAGGACTTCCCAGGAGGTCACCCATCCTAGTTCTACTCTCACCCGAGCATGCTTAATTATGTAGTTCTTACGGGATCTGTAGAGGCGAACAATTTTAAAATATATCTTCTATGTTTGGGAGGATAAATTATATAAGTAGCTCATGATATGGGATTCGTAGAGGTGCATAATTTTAAAACACGTCTTCTATGTTTGGGAGAAGAAATTATATAAGTGGTTCATGATCTTCTTCTCTTTAAGCGATATGGAGCTAACTCGTGGACTTTGATACCCAACCTCGCTCACTTCATTCATCTTGGCATCATAGCCTCATGAGTCTTGGCTATTGCCTATTGGATCTTGGTCATCATAATAAAATTTGTGTCTAGCAAGCAGATATAATTCGTCCCTCATCCAGACAAGTGGGACCACCAAAACGGTAAGGAATTAATTCATACAATGCTAGGTTGTATGAATCGTCTCCTTTGTCATATTAGTAGTTGATCATGTTGACTCGAGAGCACTACAAAACTAATAGTTGAAGTTCAACTTGGGTTAAGGACAAGCTTCAAAAATGGTGGGTGAGAGTCATGAGAATAAATCTTGTAATAAGGTAAACTGAACAGAGTTCATGTATCCAAAAATAATTCTTGTGGGAAAGGGATTGAATCCATTCATAACTATAGGGATAATTGCAAATAAAATTAAGGGGTTATTAGTCTAAGTCCATTCTATCTAACCATGTAATATGATAAACCCTTGTATCATTAAATCACCTCCACACCTTTTTTTAAAATGACCATTTTGCCCCCATAGCAGTTGTACAATGAGAAGTAGCTGATGTACATGTTTTTTTTAAACATGAATTGTACAATGAAATCCCCAATAGTAGACCCAAAAAATCATACAACAGTACATCTGACCCACCGGCCACAATCATGGTGATCATTCTTAGTCATTGACTTTCTACCAGCCCTAGGCATGTTTTTTTCCAAGTTATATTCTCCAATAGACATATGTTGAGTCATTATCTCGCCTCTACTATTCCGAGACCAAGACCACACATCTAGGTGTCTGGGGTGGCTCCACATGGAGGATAGGGCTCCGCCCTAAATCCAAATGGTTCAAGTGAGCCTCAGGCCCAACTCTTTTTTGAAACTGGGAAAATGGCAATAGCTTCCCTCCTGTTCGTGTTAATGGGGTTAGATCCTTAACCCGAAGGCCAATAAATCGGCTGTGGACAAGCCACACCAGTCCTTAGAAATCTACAGGGTCAACCTAGTATTAGTGTTACATGGTGGGTTTAACCATCACATACGACTGCATGACCACCTACTCTAACTTTTACCCATTCATAATCAATTCTTCATCCTGTGTAGCCTACTTACTAACCCAAGTAATCCATTTAATCCCCCTTGTATGTTATAAAACCAACTAACCCGAGTACCTTTATAGCATACTAGCAAGCGATTAACCTAACTAACTGTTAAGGTTTGTGAACATCCATATGAGGCTAAGTGTGTTTAGCATCCAATGAGAATAAACATACTTCATTCAGCATTTAAAAAGGAAACTAGGCATAGTCTTTAACATTCATGAGGACCTGTATTTACATGGGTAGAAGACATATATTTGTACTAATGAATAATACTCATATTTATATGAATGAATAGTATCTATATTGATATAAATGAATGGTACCTGTATTTGCATGCATAAATAATACATATATTTATATGGTTGAAAAATACCTAAATTTGTATAGATGAATAGTATCCATATTTATATGAATGAATAGTGTTTCTATCGATGAATAGTATCCATATTTATATTGATAAATAGTGTTTATATCTATAAATAGTACCCGTATTTCTATGGCTGAATAGTGTTTATATTTAAGAATAGTACCAATATTTTTATGGGTGAATAGTGCTCGTATTTGAATAGATGAATAATAGTTATATTTATACGAATTAATAATACTTGTATTTATATGGATGAATAGTACATATATTTGTATGGATAAATAGTACTCATATTTATATAAATGAATAGTATCAGTATTTGTACGAATGTATAGCACTAGTATTTATATGGATGAATAATACTCATATTTATATGGATGAATAGTGCTCATATTTATATGGATGAATAGTATCTATATTTATACGTCATATTCCATAAACTTATACAAATTGAAAACATTATGATTTTGAGAATCAAAATAGTTAGGTTTTCAAGAACCAAGTGAAATTTTTCAAGAACACGAAAAACATCAAAAAATGGTTTTCATGGATCAAAACAAAGCATTATACTTTCATATATGGGTCAAATTAAGCATGTTTTCATGAATTTAATTAAAGCATATAGCATCATGGATTCAGTTAAATGATGGTTCCTTGAAATCAAATCAAAGCATGGCTCCATGGAATGAAATCAAAGTATATGATTCCAATGATCAAATCAAGCAAGGTTTTATGGATTTAAATTAAAGCATATAGATTTGTGGATCAAGTTAAAGTATTGCTCTATGGAATTGAATCAAAGCATATGATTCCATAGATAGAATCAAGCATGGTTTCATCAGAAATCCTAAAACCTATAGGACCCTAAAACCCTAATTTATGTAGCCTACCTTGATAGGAATTAGAGAATCCCCCCAAAGCTTTTCCCTTCTTCTTCTTCTCTTATTCTTTTTGGGAAGAACTAGAGAGAGAAAGGGATAAACTAGAGAGGGCTGGATTAGGGACTGAAATAGGGATAGACATCAACTGAAAATAGAGGGGGAGTATGGCCTCTTATAGGTGGAGGGGGGGAGAAGGCAAATGGAATTTGGGTTCTCTACCAAGTGATGAACCACTCCCATGTGGTCACACATAGGGGGACGCCATCCCATGGCCCACCATTTTTGTCCCAAATCCACCTTGGGGTGGGGGGGTAGGGGTTGTAGTTTTGGTTTTGGTTTTGGTTTTGGTTAACTATTTGGTTAAAGGCTTAAATAGTTAGCTAGTTAACAATATTAAATGAAATTTGACGTTTTGTAAATAAATCATAAAAATATTTTTGTTCATAAAATAAGTCCCTTTTTATTTATATTTCAGTCCTAGATAAGTATTTGTCATTTTAAAAAAACCCATCTTTTATATTTATGATTTTAACATTATCTTGTAAAAGCCCCATTTTTTTCCTGTGCAAGCTCTCGTGCACTGAGCCTGTGAACCTAAGCTCGGGGAGAAGTATTCTCCTAGGCTATTGGAGGTGGAATGCATCCTATAACTCTTCTCTAGGTTATGGTGCAAGGACTTTACAGTCCTGGTCTCGAGGAAGCACACAGCCCCTCATGTGCAAAGGACATGTGCACCTCCATCTGTGGCCTTATGCGCACTCCTACTAATGTGAGTGCACTAGGGCCTTACCTACCTTTCACCAAGGAAATGTAGAGTATTAGGGTTCTGCTTGTGGTAGAGATAAACACGTCTATACACAGAGAGGGAGTTTTGGAATGTTTAAGCAGTGAAGAGCTAGCCATGCATAACTTTATGAAGAAGCGACTGTATATGTAACCTTATGTGTATTCCTTTCTAATGGTACAAATGCAGTACGCTTTATAGTCTTAAAGTTGGAGGCTATCAAGCTTAAGAAGGCTATCAATCCCACATTAATCAAGAATCATTCATTAAATATGTCTGTATTAAGAAAGTAACAATGATAAAGAGAGGCCGACAATTGCAAACCATTCATTAACTTGATAATAATATAATCCATGTATCTAAATCCTTTTCTTAGACAAGTATCCTAAAAAACCATGTTTGCAACCTATTAATCTTTAATGAGCATTCTCTCTAAACCCACCATTGAAGATTGGTTTAATTATATGAGAAGAATTTTTTAAAAAATGATCTATTCAAAGCTTATTATTTTACAGAACCTCAAAAGGATGTTTTAAGCATTGAAAAGTTGTTCTAAACTATCATACAACATAGCTTTTGGAAAGGGTTTTATATGATTTTTTGCCCTGATGTAAAGAAAACAACAAACATTTTTAGTAGACCATATGCTTCTACATTTAAATAAAATATAAAAGGATTTGCAATCGTGTGTAAATATCAACTTATCAGGTGTAAAAGGATTATTACGTGATTAAAGAAAAAAATAAAGGATTTGCATTATAAAAAATTCCACGGCCGTCTTTGAAAACTGCACACGTGTTAACATCAACCCATCACTTACAAAGTATTGGATCTTTGCCATCAAACTCACAAACCCATATATTAAAACACCATAATTCCCCTTAGTAGGTAGTTGGGGGTTACCGACGTAATTCATTTGGAGTTCGTCGATTGGGTAAATCAGTTAAGTAGTCCCTTAAACGGTACTACCACCCACAATGGGGTGTGGTTCACCTTTGGGCGTGCTTGACCTTGCTAGGTTGGCATTGTGTCTCCGCTCTAGTGAATTAAGGGTGTGATTCTCTCAAGAGGGGATCCACTACGAAGGTTTCCAGAGTACGGAGGGAATACTTGACCTAATAAAATTTTCGCTTAATTGCCTACCTTAGCAACACAATGTAAATAGTTTGTTGGGTTACTCTTTTAAGCTAGATTATGTTCGCTTGCTAACTACTGCTCTCTTTTGATTTTATCTTAGCATGCAAGGGATAGTGAGCTCCTCTCATCTAAGGGCTCAAACAAAGGTGAGGACCTAGGAGGCTATACGTGCTAGAGGGCATCATCATCCAAGGCTAGCAGTAATTAAAGCACGCAGTCGTTTTTTACATAAAAACCCCAAAGAAAAAAACCATACCTAAACCATATCCCGGAGGTGCAAGTGAGCACAAATTACCCACTGAGACTCTGTGAGGTTTTGTTAGGCAGAGGCTTGGCCATATGGTGGGGGAGCTGAGCCGGGCCTTTAATTCCTTGACGGCCAATTCATACAATTCCTAAGAGATCAAGTTGATATGTTGTGCAAGCATTCTTGAAGCCAAGCAACATGACATGATAACAATGTAGCCTTTGCTCCATAGTGAAGTCACCCTTCTCGCAGTCAAGCGGATGCATTGGAATTCGTCAGTACCCGCGAAACTTAGATGCTCCTGCCTAGAGATCATTTTCGCTACCTGAAGTCACCTTTCTCGCAGTCAAGCTTATGGTCCAATCGTGTTCTGCCATGTTATCCATTAGAAACGGCATAATGGGGACTACACTTGTTACCGGATGTACACTACGGGACGGCACTTGCTACCGGATGTACGCTACACTTCGCTGCCCCATTATGCCCTTTCTAATGGACGACGTGGCAGACAACGATTGGCTCATAAGAAAAAATTTCTTGATCTTCTTTTAAGAATCAGGTTTAAACTTCTTTTACCCAGAAACTTTTTTGCCCCAATTCAAAGTTTTAGAATTGCATGAGCAGTGGCGGCTCCTGAAATTTGTATCGGTGGGGTCTAAAGTTGCATTAAAAACAGCGCCGCATGGGAAAGATTCAAGAAAACAAAGAACAGGAGATGGATCGCGGAGTCGCGGACTCGCATGAGTGTGATTGCAAGGGTTCGATGAATCAATGGAATGAGGCCAAACAAACAATCAAACTTAATAAATTATAATAAAAGAAATTATTAGATTTTTTACATTTCAATTGACCCCGCTCATCCAGATGTAGCACCACCCATGCGCCTATGTCTATGGAAACTTCATAATACACGTGGATTGTACTAGTCCAAAGTAGATATGGAAGATCTAACAAATACTAGTAATTTTATCTAATTGTGATTATATATTGCTCGTGTTGTGAGTCATAGTACTTAGGGATTGAGCCACCAGTCTGGCTGACAAGTACAACAAAGTCTGAAGCTGCTCCAAGCACATTCAATACAAAGAAAAAGCTTTTTGCCGACGAACATTTTAATTACCATCTGTAAAATATGGATTTATACTGATGGGAATATTAATTACCGTCATATAAACTTATTGATTTTTTTATTTTATTTGGATTTTTATTGCCGACAGGCATTTATATTCCGTCAGTATAAATGTTTTTACCAACAAGAAATATAGTTTCCGTCGATTAAATATTCCTTTGAGCCAACGAAATAGAAATGATGCCTCGGTATAATACTTTTTAATTTATTAATTTTTTGATATTTTTGTACCAATGGTAAATAATCTATCGATTAGTAAGAGCAATTATTTACTGATGACGAAATATATGCGCTTCGATATAAATCCCGTAAAAAAAAAACAGACAAAATCTGATCCCCTCCTACTCCTAACCACACACACACACACACACACACACACACACACAGAGAGAGAGAGAGAGAGAGAGAGAGAGAGAGAGAGAGAGAGAGAGAGAGAGAGAGAGAGAGAGAGAGAGAGAGAGAGAGAGAGAGAGAGAGAGTAGATCCCTGTGCCTCTTCCGTCAATGCATCTCCCTTGCACCTCCAGTGATTGGCGACAGTCCTTCCTCTCCGATGAGTCCTCCTCCCTTCTCTCCTCTGCCCCTCCTCTCCTCCCGCATCTCATTTCCCTTATCCTCCTTTCCCTCCTCCTTTCCTCTCCTCTCCTTCCTCCTCCTCTCTTCCCCTTTCTCTTACTCCCCCTCATCCTTGTCGCCCCCTGCCCGGCCCGCCTTGTGCCATAGCCGTCGAGTGCAGCAGCAGCCATGGCCAACTACTGCACAACAGCAGCTAGGGCATAAGGGGGCGGCAAGACTGAGAGGGAGGAGAGAAGGGAGGAGTAGAAAAGAAGGCCGACGGGGCAAGGGAAAAATTGGTTGTGGGTCGATTCAGTTCAGTTTGGACAAATTCGTGGAAGATTCGGAAAGAAATTGAGAAAATTCAATAGTTTATTCAATATTACTTAAAAATTTCAGGATTTTTTATGTGCTTTGAAGAATTATTCATGAATTTTCAAAATCATTTGACAATGTTCGGGATTATTCAGAGAACTGACTAATCAAAAAATTAATCAATAGTTTATTCGAGTTAGAGTTAGATTTAAGATTAGGGTTAGACAATAGAGCATTTATTGTAAGGCTCATGCCTAACCCTAAACCTAACCCTATTCCAAATCCTAAACCTATACACTAGATCTAACCTTAAATCCAAACCTAGCCCTAACCCTAAACCCAACTCTAACCCTAGTCAAGGAATGTCATCAATGGACAACATCAAGGAATGCCATCGACGGGCGACATTCGGACTTCACAACCATCTGATGCACCTATCCCAAAACAAATGAATTGTATTCAAAATGCATCGGACGACTGTAAGTCTGGATGTCATATAGACAGCCTAAGAGAGATTGAGAAAGAGAGAGACATTAACAGAATGAGAGAGAGAGAGATGATGCCATCAAGTTGCTATCACCAATTTCTAAAGAGAGAGAAAATGGCTCCAATGTTATGATTTGCACTAAAAGGTTCAATGTCTTTTCCTTTATCAAATTTTATATTTTTACCCTTTTCATCCTAATTAGGGATTCAAATTCTATAATTTTCTTTCTCCTTCTTATGGACCTCGCCAAAGATCCGAGCACCAATCTTTCTTCACCTTTGTCATCGGTTCATAATGGCAACTATCAAAGCCTACGTGGAATTGACAGCACACAATACCAACGCAATGACACAATACATTTCAACAAAATGAAAGACTCTCCCCCACTCTCCCTTCCCCCCTTCTATATCCCCCACCCCCTTCCTCCCTCCTGTATAAATCTCTCTCCTCTCTCTTTCTCTCTCTCTCTCTCTCTTTCTCTCTCTCTAACCTTCGTCCCCATATTTGAAACCCTAACTCCCCCTTTTTCTGTGCCTCCCCTTCTCTCCTTCATCTATCACACACTTCAATCTCATCGACCAAGAAAGAATTCAATTACCTTTTTACTTTCGACCAAGAATTCCACCCCAAAACACATCTCTCTCTCTCTACCTCTCTCTCTCTCTCTCTCTCTACCTTCTTTCTTTCTCTACCCTGTTTCCAAGAACCCTCCACCATCTCTATCAGTCGCCGCCACCCTCCAACCGTTTCTTTTAATAGCCATCGATGGCTTCCACCTCTTTCACGACATGAGACCCGGCACGGATCCGATGCGGCCGAGTCAACCGGGTACACCGGTGGCTCGGCCCCGCCGGCGGCCGGACCTCACCCTCCCCGTTCCAGAGCGGAAACCCTCATCCCTTGCCGTTCCCCTCCCCCTCCCCCTCCCTCTCCCTCCCCCCCTCCTCCGCCCCCTCCGCCACCCCGCCCACCGCCGCCACTGCCGTTTTCGCCCAACCCCAGGCCATACCCAGCCTGGCCGACCTCGATCGCGTCCGCCGAGTCGGCAGCGGCAGCGGTGGCACCGTCTGGATGGTCAGCCACCGCCCCACCGGCCGGATCTACGCCCTCAAGGTCATCTACGGCCACCACGATGACGCGGTACGCCGCCAGATCTGCCGCGAGATCGAGATCCTCCGCACCGCTGACAACCCCTTCATCGTCAGCTGCCACGGCCTGTACGACCACGGCGGCGAGATCCAGGTCCTCCTCGAGTACATGGACGGTGGCTCCCTGGAGGGCCGCCGCATCATCTCCGAGCCCTTCCTCGCTGACGTCGCCCGCCAGGTGCTCGCCGGCCTGGCCTACCTCCACCAACGGAGGATCGTGCACCGTGACATCAAGCCCTCCAACCTCCTCATCAACGCCGCCCGCCAGGTCAAGATCGCCGACTTCGGGGTCGGCCGCATCCTCGCCCGGACGATGGACTGCAACTCCGCCGTCGGCACCATCGCCTACATGAGCCCCGAGCGCATCAACACCGAAATCAACCACGGCCTCTACGACGGCTACGCCGGCGACATCTGGAGCTTCGGCCTCAGCATCCTCGAGTTCTACCTCGGCCGCTTCCCCTTCGGCGATAACCTCGGCCGCCAGGGCGACTGGGCCTCTCTTATGGTGGCCATCTGCTACTCCAACCCCCCGGAGGCCCCGCCGGCCGCCTCCCGGGAGTTCCGTTCCTTCATCGCATCCTGCCTCCAGAAGGAACCCGCCCGCCGCCTCACCGCGACCCAGCTCCTCCAGCACCCTTTCATCACTCGATCACCATCGTCTTCGTCGTCGCAGCGGCCGTCCCCCTCTACCTAACATCCCTGATCCATGAGGAAGGGAAAATTGGTTGATGGGTAAAAATGCTATTTTTGATTTTTTTTTTCACCTTTACTTTAGAACAATATATGGGTTGGGATCAGATGAGGATATTCTTTGTTAGATCAGTGGTGGAGATCAGCTCTGAGAGGGTGGTGCTGGTGGTGGAGGAGGAGGAGGAGGAGCAGCAGTGGGGAGGCCTTATGTTGTACTGTATTCTGTGCTTGGATTGGGTGGTGGATGTACTACTGTGGTGGGTAACTGCAAATTGCAATAGGGAATCAATCTCTCTCCTCTCACCCTCTCTCTCTCTCTCTCTCTCTCTCTCTCTCTCTCTCTTACCATCTTTTCTTTTTGTGTTGCTATCATGTGCTTGGCTTTGGGTTCTGGATCTTGTGCCCACTTTTCTTCTTTGATGCTGGGGCTGCTTAGATTTCCTTGGTGGTGAGCTTTCCACAGCACCCACAAATTTGTTGGGACATTGGAGGGGTGAGGAGGCCCTTTAAATAGAAATAGAAAGAGAGAGTGATAGATACATAATCCACCCATTAATGGGATTCTTGTGATGGTAGAAGATTTTATACATCAGCTTCTATGGTTCTCTCTCTATAATTGTATGCCCCTCTCTCTCTCTCTATATATATATATATACCATGTGAGGTCCAAAGAACCAGGCAAGCAGGAATATGGTAGGTTTCTACATATAAGGGTCCTGCCACATCATTGATGTACATTGGCCCAGGTCCTGATTGGGGGGTCATTAGGGCTGAGAGATCACAGGGATGACATCCTGTTGGGTCGTGCAGTTCTGACATGCCCAACTGATACAGGTGCATTTTGGGAATATGTACTGCTAATTTTGTCCAGCAATTTTATTATATATTGACAAGAGTGTCCACTTTGGGATTAGAAAAAGTGTCAAAATGTGTCCCCAAAGCATCCACATAAAAATAGAAAGGTATTTTCGTTATTTGAAGGGGGTTAAAAGGTCAACATCTATGGTTGGTGTTCTTGCTGTAAAACGTATATTTAGGGCAGGGGGAGGGATTTTACACTAAACGAAATTGTTGTTTATCCTTTAGCTACATGGCTTTACCTCGTTATCCCTTTTTCTATTGGTCTCATTATCAAGTGCACCCTTAGCTTGCCGCCGCGACCGGTACTTGTGAATCCCATTGCCATCGTCTAAGCTCGTACAGCCAGCTATCGCCTTCCATTTTCTCCTTTCTCCTTCTCTTTCCCCCACTTCCCCGTTAGAACCCTAAACATGGAAGCCAGAGGAGGGAGGAAGAGAGAACGAATGGCCGGTGAGTTAGGGTTTCCATGGGGAAGGAGGGGGGATGAGGATGATGAAGATGAAGAAAGGGAGCAGGCGATGGCACCGACTTGAAAGGGAATAAGTTGCATTGCGTCAGTGCCCTGCCGGGACCGGTAACGCCTTGCATGGGCACCAACAACCAGGGAAAGAGGGGGAGAGAAGATAGGCTATGTTGGGTGCACTCATTCATGGGGTGCATCTAGTTGTTTTTAGTTTTGGGTTGGGTGCACCAAGTAATAGGGCGGAACAATTCTTAGGTTGATTTCCCTCAGGGTAAAAATTCAATTTGTTCTATTGGTTGAAGTCGTGCAAGCTTATTTTATTTGCATGAGTCAAACTCATAGGTAAAGCTTGCGTGGAAATAAAAATAACATTTTTCATGAATGACTAATGAAGGAGTTATAGTTGGCTCTAGATATAGGACAAAGTTGATTGATGTGGCCATGGTATAGCTAGGGGTGGCAATGGGTCGGGTCGGGTTCGGGTCGGGTTGAGACATAGGTATAAGGGCAAAACATCCAATCCGAACCCGACCCGTTTAATAAACGGGTCAAAAACTTAAACCCGAACCCGACCCGACCCGTTTAACCCGTTTACTAAACGGGTCGGGTTGGGTCAACAGAACCTATGTAAACCTATCGGGTTGGGTCAAGACGGGTGGGATTGGGCCGGGTTGGATCGAGTTGGGTCAACAGAACCTATGTAAACTTGTCGGGTTGGGTCAAGAGGGGTGGGATTGGGCCGGGTTGGATCAGTTTGGTTCAAGTTGGGTCAGGTCGGTTCGGGTTGGCTCGGGTCGGGTCGGGTCGGGTTGACACGACCCATTTGATAAACGGGTCAAGTCGGGTCAATCGGGTTGTAAGGACAAACCCGAACCCGACCCATTAAATAAACGGGTCAATCGGGTCGACCCGTTTATGACCCGAACCCGTTTAGAGCAAACCCAAACCCGCTAACTTCGGGTCGGGTTCGGGTCGGGTTGGCGGGTCGGGTCAAGAATTGCCACCCCTAGGTATAGCCAGGCTCAAATATGATCTTGTTACATAGAAATGATATTCATATCGAAACTCTTACCGAAAGAGTTTTACCGAATGATGTGGCATTTATTTACAATGTCTCTTTTTGTTTGCCGCTCTTGGCGGAGTGCAATCACTGATCTGGACTGGGTGAAACGAACAACTGTGATCATACCACGTCTTTCGGTAAGAGATTCGGTATGAATAATATTTCTCTTGTTATAACATATGAGAGGTGGATGATTGTTATAGTGTATATTGTACACAGAGGAGGAGCCACTTGGGGGGAGGGCTCAAGCACCCCTTAAATCCAAAAAAATGGAGAAGCCCTCATACTTGAAATATTAGGATGGGACAGAAAGCTGAGGAACATAATGGTAAGTGCTTGTGAGATGTGACTGAAAAATCCTTTCAATGAGGTTGCCATTGGTAGTGTTTGTAGATGCTGGTTGAGCTTTACCCCTTCTCTTCTTTCAAAGTAGGAGAATTCAATTCAAGCCCTATTTTGACTGGGTTCACTTGGGTAGACGTCATAAAGAAAGATAGAGGGTGACCTTGTTAGGGCTTGAATGGAGAGGAGCATTTGTTCCTCATCTTTCTATTTTTTATCCCCTTCACCCTCTTGAAGTACACTTCAAATCTACTTTCAGTATATTAGTAAGTAAAGATGTAATTTCGAATTACATCTTTTACACCTTTATTCAACCTTCGTTGCCCCCTCAACATGTTCTTCTATACTGTATGTGGGTTTCATATTATCCCTCTCTAGCCAATTGGAATCTTAGGTTTGTTGCTTGCAGCGGTGCTCTGAATCCCAAGTTTGCACCGTGACCCGTCTGAGCCATCTCCATCACCGCTAGTTGAAGATGAAAATTCAGACTGTGAGGAATTAAAAAAAAATTGGATCGGGAACTTCGTCCCTTGAATCCCCAAACAGAGGAACTGTCGCCCCTCATAAGCCCCCAACGCCAACGGTGCAGGCGTAAGTGCTATAACTATAAACCTCCCCTTTCGGAAAATCCTGGCTCCGCCACTGATTGTACATCTATTTTGTTGGCAAAATTTATGAGTGAAAACCGATTCGGTGAGGTTGGTGTAGCATGTGAGTTAGGACAGTGAGCGCTCCATAACTCTTTGAAGACATTAGAGATGCAACACAATATTAGTTCAGCAGTATAGCGAAGAATCAGCCTGCCTAGCTCGCACACCCGTTCGCTATTGTATCACGAGTGCATCTTTTCGGGTGTAAGGGGTTTTGTGTGAGTGTTGGTGTCTGCGAAACTGTTTTACTCGATTTGTGTGTGTTTAGATTAATTCATCATTTTTACGCTCTTCGTGGTCCGTACCTATTTAAAATGTTTTATTTTTCAAAATCTTGGTTTGTCAAAGTTCTTGGATTTTCCGAATTGTGAAAACACATTTTCAACGGACCACGTTTTGCCCCTAGAGAGGTCCAACACTTTTCAAATTTGTGTTGAGTGTTGTAAACATCTCACTCCACTGTGTGGTCCAAATGGAATTCCAATAGTCCAGACCGTGAGATGCATAAGGTGGCCAACTCCTTGCATGGGTCCCAACCAAGGACAATTAGATTTGTTAGGTATGATGTGGTCTACAACTCATAAAACCCTGATTTTGCTGTATATGGTTGATAATTTAGTTAGAATGGTATGATGGTACGTACTACGATATATGTTCTATTTTTAGAACTTATGGAGCCATGGCCCATAGTAATCCATCTGAGTGGGAGACTCAGTGAATCGGCCCTATGAGCCTAAATCGTTCGCATCTCTGATTATGGTTGGTGGTCATATCAGGATAAACTGTTTGAATGACAGAGCATAGGTATCTCCACCATGTTTATTGCCAGTCACAGTGTCTGTGGCCGAACAGAACCAACACGATGCATAGATCGGTTTGAACCATGGAATCGAGATCGATTCATGGATTTTTACTATATTGGCAAAATTGTGATTTTTTTTATTTTTATGCCATGCAAGGTAGTTAGAAACTTTAGATTGATGCTAGATTTAGGTTCCTATGCATGCTAGGGTTGATTCTTATGTTTTACAAAATTTGATTCGGAGCCGATTTGGCCTCTAAATTCTGTATTTTTCGAAGAACACAATGTATTCTTCGATTTTTCAAAATTTTGCGATGAAACTCATGAAACCTTTGGATTTTGATCCAAATATGTATACAAGTTAAGTTAAAAACTTATTAGGCATGATGATTGTGATGCTAGAAATACTTTTCATTCTTTGTAGGATTCAATTCGGCATGAATCACACCCCTGAATCGTCGGATTTTCGAGAAATGAAGCTTTCCTTCGCGTTCTTGAGTTTCGAGATGAAAACCTCGAAAATGGTGGTTTTCGATCTAAAATTTAATTTTTTGAATAATTAAATAAATTATTTATGATATCATAATACCATAGATTAATAAATAACTTAATAACCTAATTATGACATCATAATTTAAATAAACCCTTTATGACATCATTTAAATAAATAATTAGTAAAATAAATTATTTAATAAATAAAAAAAATTATTTAATTTTGAAAATCAAAAATAAAAATAAAATATATTATTTACCCGAGTTGTGTGTAGTCAGCTTAATATAGAGGGGGACCAGTTAGAATGATGAAATAGACTGTTTGGGCCATCTGTTCGGGTCCGAAAGAAAATTAGGGTTTAGACAAGTAGCTCTTGGTGTAGGTGGTCAAATCGTCTTTGCGATGGTTGAACCCACCACGTAACCTAACATTAAGGATAACCTTGTAGATTTTAAAGACAGGTGAGCTTGACCGTAGCCGATGACTGACCTTCGGGCCGGGGACCGCATCAATATCCGGAAAAAGGGGCGGAAGCTCTGTTCGTTTTTTCTCCAAGTATTGAATCAAGTCTTTGGTCTATCTAAAGATGTTATCCCACTCTCCTTGAAGAGTATGGCACCTGTAGGTCTAAAGGATAGGTGTGGTCTAAAGTTTTGTCCGTTTTTTCAGTTTATATTAAGCTAACTCCCTGGACCTATCCAAGTTTACCAAGGTTAGGGTTAGTTTCTATCCGTCGTTTAGACCTCCAGAGATGCCTTTATATGTCATCCGGGTATTAGCCCTAGTTAGGAGAAGCAATAACCACACATTATTCTAGTTAAGTCTAACTCATAACATTGCTTGTAGCATGGTATGAGGGTGGACTTGGTTACCTTTGACTTGCACGGTTAGTGTTTTTGACTCAGGAGGTCATCGTGGCCTCTTGGGCAAGGACGAGTCATTTGGATGGTGGTGGTTCCTTGCGGGTACCATAGACTAGTTGTGCTTGATATTTTAAAGACTTTTTCTTAGGGAATAAATAGTTAGACTTAGATTAAAAGATATTATATAGCTCACTCTCGTGAGCGATACATTGTGTCGTAATAAAGTTAGGGTAGCCAGATGGTAGGATTGTGTAGATAATGTCTGGAAAGCCTATAGTACCGTTATCGTGCAGTAGGAGTCGTGTACCTTGTCCCTGTTGGGTTAGGGGGATGCCTCTCCTGTGCACTGACGACGATACTTAGCAACGCATGTGATCTAAGAAAGACTGAAATGCTAGTAACATAGGAAAGTCTAGTATATCCCTTGTACCGTTATCGTACTGTAAAAGTCGTACTTTCTATCCTTGTTTGGTTGGGGGTGTCTCTCCTGTTCACCGACGACGATGCACGGATATGTAAGCAAGTTATGATACTTGGATAGTACAGGTGGGATAGGAAATACCTGATGTGATGACTACACTGCTATCTTGATATAGGAGTCGTATCTTATGTCCTTGTTTTGTTAGGGGGATACCTTTCCTACTCACTTACAGTGATGCATGGTCACATAGGTAGTTTAGTGATTTAGATAAGAAATATATTGCATAGTCAAAAGAGTCTATTAGGAGTAGAATAAATATTTGATAGATTAGAAATTATTAAGGTGGTTAGTGCAGTACCTTACATAGTTAGGGGGACATGTCTCCTGTCCGAGTTTGGTTGGGAGGATACGTCTCCTATCTACAGAAGGTAATGCTATATTATATGAGAAATATTTATGGTATTGTATTGTATGTATGATTGAATTCGCCTTAAGTGGCTATGCCACGGTGGGTGACCAAACCCTCAGTTCTGGTATTGATCGTTAGCTACGACTTATGCTAGTAGGGTAGGAGTTGTTTGTATCGTAGTGGGTTCTAACTAATCATACGGAAAGCGAGGTAATGGCCGTGTACGGATAGATGTAAACCTATATCGCACGTAGTTGGTGATCCCGTCGCCGCATACTAGGGTAGAATTTACCATGTGTTACTTGTAAAGTAGGAGGTTCTAATTAAGCATACGGAAAGTGAGGTGATGGCCGCGTACGGATAGGTATAAACCTATATCGCACGTAGTTGGTGATCCCATCGCTGCATGCTAGGGTAGAATTTACCATGTGTTGCTTGTAAAGTAGTAGGTTCTAATTAAGCATACGAAAAGAGAGGTGATGGCTGCGTACGGACAAGTATAAACCTATATCGCACGTAGTTGGTGATCTCGTCGCCGCATGTTAGGGTAGAATCTACCATGTAAAAAACTAGGAATGGATTATCCTTAGTTCTTATAAGTGATTTGGAGGTAGGGTCATCCCCTACTCTCCTTGTTGTTTACACAGACACATAAACGTGTGTTCTGTGTTTTTAGCCCTAGTTTTGGGGAATAATGACACCATAATCGTTATCTAACTCATAATCTCGCTTTTGGCATAGATTTGAGATTGACATAGTAGTGCTGGACCATTTTGGTTGGTATGGTTGACTCGTGTATAATCCTGATCAATTAGGGGATGAGTTTAGTAGTGGTGGTGATCTCTTTCTAGTACCCTAATACTAGTGACATTTAGCCTTTTAGGGTTTGGTTTTAATTAAGATCAGACCGTTAGCTTGCCAGTAGGAGTTAGGGTTACTCCATAGCCATCGTTTGGATATTCTGGATCACGGTTGTGATTATAGTATTAGCTCTAGTTTAGGGAAATCAGAGATACTTGAATGTTATCTAACTCGTAATATCGCTTTTGACGTGAAGTTGAGATTAACATTAATATACCAAACCATTTTGGTTGGTGTAGTGGCTGCCGTTACAGCATCTGGCTGTGTCAAATGAGCCTCTGGTTGGGGTGGTCTTTTTGAGTACTCTATACTAGTGTTTAAGTTAGGTTATTAGCCCTAATTTAGCTTTGGGAGTTATTGTTCTAGCCTTAGATTAGGGAATCAGAGACACTAGGATGTACTAGACCAGTTTGGTTGGTGGGTAGACTTGTAAAACTGGTTGGTAATCAGATCGGTCTTTGGTTAAGGTAGTCTCTTTTGAGTACCCTAAGAATAGTGGCTAAATTTATAATATCGATTCGATGATTGGCTTCGATTGTAGAAGTTTATTCTAGATCATGATGAGTATGGTAGTGTTAGCATCACTGATAAACGTTTATGGACAAGTCAAGACTCGATATTCTTCGAGAGATGATATTTTATGAGATTCGATATTATTCGAATAACGATATTTATGTAACATTAAAAGTAGTAAATGTATATTATTAACCGAAACAGAATTGAGAATTGATATTAGTCAAGATAATATAATTTAAAGTCAAGAAATTACAAGATGTATAATATAATTCGTAATATGGTGCAAGAGAGAAATGATTTGATTTAGACTAAACAAGAGGATAACATTGATTAAAGCACCATTCATTATGTTTATCAGTTTCTTTTGATATAATTAATATGGCTCGTACTGAGTCACTTAGTCTTCTAAGTGACTTAGGTTTTGTGCGTATTTTTTTTGTTGGGCATAAACCCAGGTATAAGAAGGAATTGAGTTTATAGAGAAGACGAACGTATGTAGCTGATGGGGTAGCAGAGCTAGGAGCTATGGAGTAGCTGTGGAGCTGCTATGGAGCATTGGAGCTGTAGCTGGAGCTGGAGAAGGACCCTTAGATTCAATACTGATCTAAGTTAGACCAGTATGATATTGTAGTAAATTCAAAATGTTGAAATGTAAAGACTATTGATGTATATATATAGAGTTTGCTTTAGGTGGTGTATTATTCTTGCTCGAGATACCAACTACTTCTATTAATCTAAACAATAAAATAAATGAGTATAATAAGCCTCTTAAGGCCTGTTCTGAGTAACATGAGGAATGTCTCGCCTTCTGGGCTCAAGTCTCGTGCTCCTACGAGAGCAACACTCTTATAAGAGTTGAGCTACTTGTCTCCCTCATTCCAAGAGTGATGCCCTTAGATAGTCGAGCAGTACTTCTCTTTCACAAATGGTTTTCTTATCTTTCTTACGAGGGCAGTTGTTCCAGTGTCTTCAGGCATTGGGTTGGTCAGAGCAAGGAAGAACAAACTAAACTTAAAACCCTTTTTCTTTTCTTTCAAAAAAAATGGCAGTGAAATAGTTTACGCCCAGGCGTTCTCGCGCTGCAGAGTGGAAATCCAGGGCATGACATAGGTGGTACATCAATGTGTCAAAAAGGTGACTTTAACACCCGTATCTATTTGATAAAAATATAAAGTGTCCTATAGCTTGGACAGGCCTTAATATTATATGATCTTTATTCATGTTGTAGATTATGAGAGGAGTCTAAGCGGGGCTAGCTATTCTTGTTGACAAGGTCAACTACATTATAGAGGTATATCTATGTATCAAATGGGTGACTTTAATGCCCAAATCTATATGAAAGAAATATAAAAGGTCCTATACCTATGAGTGGTCCTACTATTATGGGATAATTATTCATGAGGCAGATTACAAAATGAGTCCAAGTGGGTCCTAGACTAGTTGATAAGGTCGACTATATTATAAGCAGTACATCAATGTGTCAAAGGGGTAACTTTAACAACTGCATCTGGGTGGTCAAAATATAAAAAGTCTCGTAGAATGGTCGGATGCCACTATTGTAGGATCCTTATTCATGTAGTAGATTACAAGAATATCTAAGTGGAGCCCACTTTAGTTAACAAGGTCAGCTACATTATAGGAGGTTACATCAATGTATAAAAGTGGTGACTTTAACATCCGCATCTGTGTGACCAAAATATAAAGAGTTCCATAGCTATTAGTTGTCCAACTATTGTAAGATCCTTATTTATATAGTAGATTACGAGAGGAGTCCAAGTGGGGCCCATTCTAGTTGACAAGGTCGACTATATTATAAGGGGTATATCTATTTGTCAATTAGGTGACTTTAACACCCGTATCTGTTTAGAAAAAATATAAAGTGTTCGATAGCTAGGGCAGGTCTCACTATTGTGGGATCTTTATTTATATAGGTACGAGAGAAATCCAAGTGAGGTCCACTCTAGTTGATAAGGTCGATAATATTATAAGGGGAATATCTATATGTCAAAGGGGTTACTTTAACACCGGCATCTGTATGGCAAAAATATAAAGAGTCCCATAGCTAGGAGGGTAATTCCCACTATTATAGGATCCTTATTTATATAGTAGATTACAAAAAAGTCCAAGTAGGGCCCATTCCAGTTGACAATGTCGACTATATTATAGGGAGGCATATCATTGTATCAAAAGGGTGACTTTAACACCCTTATTTGTGTGACCAAAATATAAAGAGTCTTGTAGCTAGATGGGGTCCTACTATTATGGATCGAAGACGGAAAAGGCTCGGCGTATGGAGGCACTCAGAGATCCATCGACGAGGTACCGTGCATCGTGCTAGATCAAATGAACAAGAAGACGTTCCTCGCAAACTTATGCTGTCCAGATTTTGCATAGAAGGTCAATGTTGTTTTATGGATTTCGGGAGCTACAAAACTCTAAACAACATGAGACTACTTATAAAAGTTGTGTCTCGAATTCTTCTACCTGTAGTCAAAATTTTAGCCCAATCGGACTTTGACGCGAAACATTATGGCTATTGCACTAAGGTATGTTGAGCAGATCCAAGTCTGTCTCTATCGACAAAGAAGAAATATATCGCGGTGAAAGAATCTGCATGGAGGTATGATCTTTATCATGTATATCTATCCTAAATAGAACATGTATGCATGCTAGATTGTTCTCTTATGTTAGATCTACGTTAGGGGGTCGTGTAGTTCCCATACTAAGTTCATACATGCATGTGTAGGGTTTCGATAAAAATTTTGATATGTAACACACATCACCTACGGTCTTCGAACCTTCCCTCTGCTTCCGCTGCGGGCCTTTGCCATAGGAATTATTTCCAACAATTGGTATCAGATCCACACAAGTGGTATTCGTTTTATGTTTTTCATAAAACCATCATGTGCGTGCATGATTAATATGTGCCGCCATCGGGGTTCTAGGAGTAGATCATGCATATTGTTGGTATGGTGTGTTCTATAGATTGTTCTTATAGGGCGCCGCTATAAAATTATCTGGATATGTGATTGCTTGCTATTGGAGGTCGGACCCCGTGCTAGAATATGCCTGGATGTATTTTCTTTTCTGTGTGTGAATATATTTAGAGCCATAGTCGGACAAGAGGTGGAAGTTGACCATGACCACCCTTGATTCCTATGTTTTTTGCTAGGCTTGTTTCTCTTTTCTTTTTACGAAATTGTGTACGAGCGAGCACTTGCTCGAAGCGTACTAAATCCTTTGCGGCTAAAGATTGAAGATAAGGACTTACTGCGGAGATCCACTACTGGAAGGGCGAGTGGAACCGTAAAGAACGATGATGATCTGGCAAAGCATATACGATGATGGCAAAGGGAAAAACTGTCAGAGATCATATATCGAGGCTTGCACCGAATCAAGGAACCCAGTGCAGAAGACAGAGAGCCTGCACTATGCTAGTCAGGTTCAGAGGTCGGACCCTGAACTTGATTCAGTTGTGTGGTTGTTTCTTTCTTTAGTTTTTTATATTTCTATAGAGAACCCCGATATGATAATTAAATTATTTGTGTTAGAGGGATGCCCTTTTCCCTCGAGTCCAAGCGACCTTATTAGGATAGGATTCCACTAGTGATGCCTATTATTTAATTGACCATTGATGATAGCATTAATTCTTCATATTTGGTTATGCCACCATTAGGTCAACACCCCGATTAGTTGGGTGTGCCTATTTGGCAAGCATCGAAACCTAGAATGAGCTGAAATTCTACATGACATCAATCGTCAAGTTTATAATTAAGGCTCCATAGTAGTGGGAGGCTTTTCCTATCAGTCTGACTATAGGTTAGGCTCCAGGGCATTAGCGTGATAGCCAGGTTTGCATAGCATCGACGTTCTTGGGATACGTAACGTGACCCTTGGGTAGAGAAATCCACTTGAGGCAGGGACTATAATATTCCGAGATCGATTAATGCTAGGCAAAAGGCTTGAAACGCTAGTGGGAGCACGGTTTGACTAGAGACTAGTATATAGGTTGTCGTGACCTTAGTATACACTCTTACTTGCATAAAATAACCCTCAACTTTAATAGCGGATGTGTGAGAGAACTCGTTAAGATCCTCTGGCCTCCATAGCCAACCGCTTTGTGTCTGCGTGGGAGGGCGTAGCTCAACATCCCCTGTGGGTGCAAAATTTGGCCAAAGCTCAAATAGCGGGACCCACCAGCTCTACCTGGGGGTCCACAGAGAAAACAACGGGGCCCACCAGCCCTGCCTGGGGGGGTCCATAGAGATAACAACGGGACCTACCAGCCTTGCCTGGGAGGTCCACAGAAATGATAGCGGGACCTACCAGCCCCCGTCTAGATCTTAATGATAGCTGTATAAACCACCATGTACCCGGTTTCTTCTCAAAATATCTATAAATAACAAACCCTACGAGTATAATAGATCGAATATCTGATTTTTGAATCAGACTTCTGAAAAATCTAGAGCTCTGACCTCCTAAACTTTCAATCTTTTTTTTTGAAGAAAAACTGGTGACCCTCGGCCTATTGAGGTCACTTTAGTTCAAGTGTTAGTGAATTCAGGTTGCTCCTTATAGCACGAAGATGTAGGCTTCGTCTGAACTCCGAGATCACACCTCGTGTCAACAATCTTTCGGAAGTAAACTATTCAGAAGTTTAATTCAAAGACATCAATACCCGAACCTACAAACTAGATAAACGTTCTATTGGCCTTTCGACTCGACTCGATTAACTGGTTGGGCAGAGTCTTTGGGTTGTCATGGAGATCATCCCCTATAGTTTGGCACCGTCTATGGGATAGATCAAAAAACTCAGGTTGTTCTACGACAACATCGGATCGGTTAAGCAGACAATCGATCTTGATAATCTAACTTCCTAACTCCCTCGGTTGAGCAGACAATCGATCGGACATCGACGATCTGGTTGCTTCCTCCGCTTTCCCTAAATGGTGAAGATGAGACATCAGGATCATCGAGAGGGAAGTAATACTCAATGGATCCAACCTCGTCTAGAAACTCGATCGATGAGTCAGTGACTCAACTTTGGGTCGCCTCTTATTCGCCCCGACGTAGCGACTCATTCCGAAAATAGGAGATCGATCGACCGATCGATCCTTCAGCCACTTCGGTAATTAGTCGGACAAACCACCCCTACTCCAACGGAAGATCCTCCTCTAACTTTTTAAATCTCGGCGCTCAACTTCTAGTTGCTGTAGTTAGCAAAACAGAACGACACTCTCATTGCTGAGAGGGACACTATCAAGAAAGTAGCCTCTGATGCTGGGGTTGTTTTTCCTATCCCTTTCATCAATGAAGGGGCTGATCCACCTCGACAATCTGTCCACTCTAAACAACGGAGGTCTATAGGCCTCAGGACCGATGAGAAAAGTTGTCACGACCCCACCCCCTCGGTTGGTCCTCAGAAGCATAACGTCTGTGATCGTATCGACGACCAATCCTCTCTATCATCCTCAGGTCGCAACTATGTTAGGTAGGCACGTGCAAAGCCCTACCTACGAGTGAGACATCGGATGAAAGAGGCCACATCGAAAGATCGGCCTTCTCTATCCCTCCCCTTCCATCAAGACTCCTAAGTCGATCTTCATCATCGGAGCTATCCGATCGCAATTCAAGGTGGAGACCAGTGCCCCTCGATCTTATCCCTCGACCAATAGCTGGGTCGGGGACTCGGTCGCAGAGAAGGATACTCTTTGGCCGGACCTCTAAATCGAAGCTTGTTTCAAGTATCTTTTTCGAAGAGCTGGAGAACTCTGACTCTACCGAAGTTCAATTGTGTAAAGGGAGATCCGACTCTTGATATTCTGGCATTTAAACAAACTTTGACACCGCACGAAGAGGAGAATAACATACTCTGTCGGACCTTCACCGGTAGTCTCGACGAGCCGTCCCTCGATTGGTACCACAACCTTCGTGCTGGATCGATCACCTAGTTCGGAGTCCTTGCGAACCATTTCGTCCAGCACTATCAACTCAACCTCAAGCCAGAGAAGAAACTTGATTCTCTCTATCGATTGAGGATGGGAGCTGATGAGAGTCTTCGTAACTTCATGCGAAGATTCAACAACGAGCATACCGCTCTCTCCGGGTGATATCTTGACAATGAAGCCATCATGCTGGCCTTCCAAAATGTTCTCCGCTTCAACCTGCATATCTACAACGACTTCATCCGAAATCCTCTGCCATCTATCGGCACGATGTTCGATCGGATCCAGCGGGAGATAGAAGTCGAAGATGACCAAATTGTCCGGAAGGGACGTGAGTCCAGACGGTGACCCGTTGAAAGGGAGGCGCCAAAGCATATGGCCAAGGCCCATAATGCAGAGGCACCGGCACCTTCATCAACCAAACGACCAAGAGAAGATGGCCGCAAATCACCTCCAAAGAAAACAACATTCATCGACTGGACCCTTCCGATCGAGTAGATTCTTGATAAAATTCAATACGAAGAATTTCTTCGATGGCCGAACCCTCTGTAACCAGATACCAAACTCACTATCGACAAATCTGCCTATTGCGACTTTCATCACAGTCATGGTTATCCAACCACTCGATGCTTCTGACTAAAGTATCATTTGGAGGACCTGTTGCGTGATGGCCATCTCTAAGAGTTCGTTAAGAACGGACGGGACCAACTCCAACTCTCTTCAACAAAAGGGAAGGAAGCCTGTTGGGTCCACCGGATCTCGGTTAGCTCATCGCCAGTCATTATGCGAGTCAAAGTCTTTGGCATCCACGGAGCATTGCACCATCAAATGTTGACCAGAAAGGAAGTCTATCGATAAGTTCACCGCATCTTTAATGTTCGCTCTGCAGCAAATAAAGAAGACATATGGGTCGAGAAACTTGTTAAGGGCCTAGTTGGGCCATCTATCGTATTCAATGACTCAGACCTTCAAGGAGTGCACACTCCACACCTGGATCCCCTGGTCCTGCAGCTCAACATTGATGGGAGTACCGTCAATCGGATCCTCATCAACACCGGTAGCTTAATCGATATTATGTTCTCAGATTGCTTCAAGTATCTAGGATATAAGCATTCAAGTCTAGACGTCGTCCCCGCTGTCATCACCGGCTTCAACGGCGAGCAGACCATGACCATGGGCAAATCCAGATTCACCCTGGACCTCAGCAGAGAGACTCAAGTCTCTGTGAGATTTGCCGTTGTCGAAGGTACTTCTTACTACAATATCATTCTTGGGTGACCCTTTCTTCACCAGATCAATGCCATATTATCCTCATACTATCAACTCCTTAAATTTTCAACGGGGGAGGGCATTATCTGCATCTAAGGTGATCAACAAGCTAGGTGATCTTGCGAAGCCGCCGTAATAAAGACAGATCGTAGAGTGGACCTCGCACCCCCAAAATGTCAAAGAGACAAAGTTGGCCCTTCTATGAGCTAGCAACTAGAGTCCCCACTATTAGAACCTCCATCTGTCAAATGGGAGGCTTCACCTTTAATCGAAGAGACCACCCGAGTAAACATTGGTAACGATGATCTTCTTCGAGAGACATTCATCGGTACCAGTCTCAGCGCAGCAGAAGCGCAAGACATGATATCCTTCCTCCAGTCAAACATCGATATTTTTGCATGGTGTTTCGAAGACATGCCCGGGATCAATCCGGATGACGTACGCATGCCATCGACTCGCCATCAAAGAAGGAGCAAAACCTGTCAAACAAAAGCTCTCGACGATCTGGCCAGAGATCTTAACTGTTGTTCAAGAGGAGATCAACAAGTTACAGTGCCAAAGAAGAATGGGAAGATTAGGGTCTGTATCGATTTCACCAACCTCAATCAGGCCTACCCTAAAGATCCGTTTCCAATGCCAAGAATAGACAAACTCGTCGACGCCACTGCGGCCATGAGCTACTATCCTTCTTGGATGATTATTCGAGGTACAACCAGATTCCTTTACATCTTGATGATCGAGAGAAGACATGCTTTGTGACAGACAGAGGCCTCTACTGCTATAACGTTATGCCCTTCGGCCTCAAGAACGCTGGATCCATTTATCAGATACTAGTCACAACGATGTTCGAAGAGCAAATTGGTCTTAACGTCAAGTCTATGTCGACGATCTCCTCACAAAGAGCCGTAGCCGTAAGAACCATCTCTTTGACCTCGCCGTAACATTTCAAGTCCTCCGAAAGTAGGCTATTCTCTTTGCCCCTCTTAGGAGCATATGATATTCTGTAGAGGTTAAGGATAGGTGTGGCTAGACCATAGCCGAGGATTGACCTTCGGGTCTGGAAACTTTTTCAATATCCTGGAAAGAGCGTGGAAGCGCTACCCGTTTTTCTACCTTATATTGAACGATGTCCTCGTGCTTACTTAAGTCTAAAGAAGTTAGGGTCATTTCCTAACCTCTTTTAAATGTTTCTGGATCACTCATGTTACCCAGGTACTTGCCCTAGCTTAGGCGAATAGAGACACCATAATCGTCGTCTAACTCGTAATATCGTCTTTGGCTTAGAGTTGAGACTGTCATGGTAGCACCGGACCGGATGGTTGGTATGGTTGACTCATACAACATCCTGACTAATTGGGGGATGAGTCTTTGGGTAGTGGTGGCTTCTTTCGAGTACCCTAGACTAGCGGTGATAATTTCTTTAGAGTTTAGTTTTGATAGAAGTAATAATAGTATAGATAGATCCCTTCACACTTATAAATTCATGGCAATAGTTAGTGTGGCTCTCAATGAGTCACTTTGTTTTTAAAGCGACTCAATATTTGTGTTGTTCGTTTGGCATAAACCCAGGTTCTAGGTATGAGTTGAGTTCGAGGTCCGGTGGACAGATTTTCGTCTGAGTGGAGTAGCAGCTTCGAGGAGCTGATAGGGAGCTGGAGTGGAGCAGGAGCTAGACTTGAGGAACGTACTTAGCATAGTCGTTGTGACCTTTGGTCTCAGGTACTGTTGTATTTGGTTATCCCATGGACAATTAAGGAGAGTACCTTATGGTAATGTAAAGTTGTTATATATTGGTATCCTAATGACGATTGTAATTCAGTTATAATATAGAAGAGTTTAGTTATTGAACCTGGCATCTGATACCTTTCTGAAATATATAGTCTTGAGCATCTGAAATAGGAGCCATTCGTGGCTATGAGTGATCGTGAAGTTTAGCTTGCCCTTTGGGCTCGAGTATCAAACTCCTGCGAGAGTAGTACTTTGCCTAATGTAATGGAGTAGTCTCCCTCCATCGGATAGGTGATGTCCTCGGTAGTCGAAACGCAAACCTTTCCCTTCTTCACCCTCTTTGCAAACATAAATGATAGCTATCATATTCCCCTTGTGAGGACCGGACCGTACGCTGTTTAATTAGGCTTTGGGTTAGTCGAAGCAAGGGTGAGCAATAACCATTAGAGAACTTAATCCCTTTACAAAAAAAAAATCACACCTAGAATGTTTCACCGCAAAAGAAAATTTGGGGCATGACAGCCGAGCCACCGAAAGGAAAGGTTGGGGATGCCGGGGGCGCTAGAGGGGCAGGTCAGGGCAGTCGGAGACGCTGGAGGGAAAGGTCGGGGCTGCCGGGGGGCGCCAGAGTGGATGTCGGGGGGGCGGGGGGCTGCACTTGATCGATCGATCGAGAGAGAAAGAGAGAGAGGATAGCAATCATCTTTAATCTGAGCTATCCATTGGATTCGAACCGATGGCTGGGATCATTGTTAATTCCATAAGTAAGACCTAATGAGTAAGAGTATCCCTCCCCTATATATATATATATATATATATATATATATATATATATATATATATATATATGGGCATGCTATAATGCGGCATGCGGTACGTGCAGCACTGTACCGTAGCCGTCTGATGCACGCAGCACATGCATCATACGGCTACGGTACAGTGTCGCACGTACCGCATGCCGCATTTTAGCATGACA